>VUQH01070211.1:0-10156 GCA_015106775.1 Etroplus canarensis
AAATAACATGAAAAAGTTCAATATTTTTTGTCACTCATTTCAGAAAGTGAAACCCATATATTGTATAGATTCATTACACATAGAGTGAAATATTTCAAGCCTTTATTTCTCGAAATTTTGATGATTATGGCTGGAAAAATTTGAATATTGTGAAAAAGTTCAATATTGAAAAAATCATGGTGTCACTATCTAATCAGCTAATTACCTCAAAACACCTGCAAAGGTTTCCTGAGCCTTTAAATGGTCTCTCAGTCTGGGTCAGTAGGCTACACAATCATAGGGAAGACTGCTGATTTGACAAATGTCCAGAAGACAGTCACTGACACCCTCCACAAGGAGGGTAAGCCACAAAAGGTCATTACTAAAGAAGCTGGTTGTTCACAGAGTGCTGTATCCAAACATATTCATAGAAAGTTGAGTGGAAGGAAAAAGTGTGGTAGGAAAAGTTGCACCAGCAAAAGGGATAACCGCAGGCTTGAGAGGATTGTCAGGCAAAATCCATTCAAGAATTTGGGGGAGCTTCACAAGGAGTGGACTGAGGCTGGAGTCAGTGCATCAAGAGCCACTACATAGACGAATCCTAGACATGGGCTACAAATGTCACAATCCTTGTGTCAAGCCACTCCTGAACCACAGACAATGTCAGAAGCGTCTTACCTGGGCTGTGAAGAAAAAGAACTGGACTGCTCCTCAGTGGTCCAAAGTCCTCTTTTCAGATGAAAGTAAATTTTGCATTTCATTTGGAAATCAAGGTCCCAGAGTCTGAAGGAGAGTGAAGAGACACAGAATCCACGTTGCTTGAAGTCCAGTGTGAAGTTTCCACAGTCAGTGATGATTTGGGCTGCCATGTCATCTGCTGGTGTTGGTCCACTGTGTTTTTTTTAAGTCCACAGTCAACGCAGCCATCTACCAGGAAATTTTAGAGCGCTTCATGCGTCCTCCTGCTGACGAGCTTTATGGAGATGCTGATTTCATTTTCCAGCAGGACTGGGCACCTGCCCACACTGCCATAGGTACCAAAAGCTGGTTCAGTGACCATGGTGTTACTGTGCTTGATTGCCAGCAAACTTGGCTGACCTGAACCCCATAGAGAATCTATGGGGTATTGTCAAGAGGAAGGTGAGAGACACCAGACTCAACAGTGCAAATGACCTGAAGGCCGCTATCAAAAAACCTGGGCTTCCATTACACCTGAGCAGAGGCACAGGCTGATTGCCTCCATGCCATGCCGCACTGATGCAGTAATTCATGCAAAAGAAGGCCCAACAAAGTATTGAGTGCATAGAAATGAACATACTTTTCAGAAGCCTGACATTTCTGTTTAAAATATCCCTTTTTATTGATCTTATGTAATATTCTAATTTTCTGAGACCCTGAATTTTGAGTTTTCATTGTCTGTAAGTCATAATCAAAATTTCAAGAAATGTTTCCCTCTATGTGTAATGAATCTATATATGGGTTTCACTTTATGAAAGAAGTGACAAAAAATTTGGAACTTTTTCATGATATTCTAATTTTTTGATATGTACCTTTATATGCTTTCTCAAGATTCAAAGACACAGTGCAACTCTTTCTGACCTTATCTGTATTTCTCCATCAGCACTCTCAAAGCAAAAAATCACTAATCTTCACATCTTCTTCACCTAGCTTCAACAACTTTCCCATTTCTTCATGGTATGGCAGATCAGCTTTATACCTCTGTAGTAACTACAGCTCTAGACATCACCCTTATTCTTCTCCATTGCTGCACAGGATTCATTCTTTTTAGCAATAGTATGTAATTTGCCAAAGGAAGCCCAAATGTTTGGATACAACCCTATAATCTAAGGAATTCCCTATGTATACCCCAGACAATCATTGCGAACTGCTCAGACTCTGCAACATAAACCAGGGTACAACCAGTAACCCCACTAGAGAGGTCATAATTCTCCTCACAGCTCATCCACCAAACACCAGAATGTCTCATTACAATGTAACTCAATACTTGAAAACTGTATGATTTCAAAGAGAAATCAAGAGAGTTCTGAGACTTTGGAACAATCACACATGTCTGAACAAACATAACTGCCTAGTCATTACAGTAATCAGCCTGTCTAAAAATTAAACTAGTCCGTTTAGCTTCACCTCCAAACAAGGCTGTTGTTCAATACATTTAAACTAATGAAAATGCAGCCATATTTTCAAAGATTTTAAAACTAATACTAGCCAGTGCTGAAGGCAATTTGGTAACATCTTTGACTCCCTTAAGAATGCACATTTACAACCACTTTCAAACTTTGTAGGTAAGAAAAACCTGCTAACATGACAAATTCATTCAACATCTCCTTCTGCTTATCCAATTCAGGGTTGTGAGGGGGACTGGAGCCTATCCCAGCTGTCATAGGGTGAAAGGCAGGGTACATCCTGGACAGCTCACCAGTCTGTCACAGAGCCAACAGAGAGACAGACAACCAATCACACTCACAGTCACACCTCTGCTCAGATTGGAACTGCCAATTAACATTTCTTTGGGCTGTGGGAGGAAACCAGATCTCTCAAAGAGAACCCATGCAAGCATGGGGAGAACATGTAAACTCCACACAGAAGTGCCAAAGCTGGGCGGCTGTTGGATTTGAACCCAGACCCTCTTCTGTAAGGTGACAGCGCTAACTACTGCACCACCATGCTGCCTACGTGGCAAATTACACCTTTTATTATTTATTCCACTTTGGCATTTAAAAGCCATACTCTTTATATCTCTAATACAGTGAGCTTGCAAATGAACTGCACAAGTGCTGGTACTTTGATTATCTAACAGATGTCATTTGAGACTGATAGCTCAACATAAAACTCCCAATCTTAAAAAAAACAAAACATGGCACCTAGCATGACCATGTGAATTTTGTAAGGACAAAAGACACAGAACAGACACCAAATGAAATAAAATGCCATTTTATTGTTCAGCCGTGTCACAACCTCGTCTCCAAAATAAGCACAGCAGGACTACAACTGTTCATCAACCTAACTACCTTTGATAGCACATAAAACCGGGTTTTATTAGACCACCAATGATAGTGTTAGGCTTCTCTATCAGACATCCAATGATAGCATACAAAATAGTTGTTAACCTACCAGTGATACTGTATATAAAACACTTGTCTCTAAATTTATCCCCAACCCACCCTCAATTTCACCCACATCCCTCTTTAGAACATTTGTGACACTGACATATTTTATGCTTAAACAAGCACATATTAAGAATGCATAATTCTCCATTTTTGAGATTATTAAAAAAAACTACACAATGTTACACTTTAAGTCAGAGTACAATTCAACTGATTATTAGTGTTCTACACATTCGACCATAAACCAAAGGAACATTGTATAATACCACTATAACTTAATACTACATGTAATATACGTTTCTTTAAAAAAAAAATTACAAATGATTAGCATTGAAAAGGAAATGAAGATGGCTAGTGAAGGCAAGCTGGGTCAGTACCATAACAGAATGAGTAATACAAAAAGAAATTTAAAAAAAAATGTGTAAGAAAAATGGAAACAAAAACCTCATAATACAGGCAAGGCTAAAACAATTGTGTTTCAAACTTTAAGATCCACCTCCTTTGCATTCATCCATAATGGTAACCTGCTCCAAGACCTCCATTGAGTGATTACACATCCCTCTGATACTTTAACCCTTCTGACCCCTTTATTTCAACTTGCTTAAACATTCCTGTGGCAACCATCTTTCTTTTCTTGTGTCAGGCACTTCCCAAGACCCCTTACTGCTCTCTTTACCTTTAACACTTTACAGGCCAATCATAATGCTGCTTCAGACAATACAGGCCAATCACAATGCAGGTTCTATCAGAATACAACTGTAAAAGAACACAGGACAAAATTACACATTAATACAGTGACATTCAAAGCAATGTGTTTTTTTCTTAATGTGAACTGCTAATACAGGTGTTCTGTCTTACCAATCCTACAGGTCGGTGTCAAACCAGGCCAGCTGGTTGCTGTCCATCAGATCCTGGGTGTGGCCAAGATCTGGCAATGGATCAGTGTGGTGACCCAGGTCAGGCAGAGTGTCAGCATGGTAGTCAGCACCTTCCATCATGGGGTCTAACAGGGTGTCCTGACCGTAAGCTGCTGGGTAGGCCCGGTATGCAGCATCTTAAAAGGCAAACAGGGAGGGGATGAGAAACAAAACTACAAGACACAATGTAGCTTACGGTTAGGTTTATTCTAAACAACTGCAAAATGTCTGCAAGTCATTTTGCACAGAGGATGATGTACAAATATTTCCAATAGGGTTGTGCTGATGGACCATGACATTAGTGCTCAGTGATTATCAAAATTTTTGGCTCATTTCACCATTGATCTGTCAAATTTATATTAGAAAAATTTTAATAAATGGAATCTGTCTCACTAGAGTCTCATGTTGCATATCCAAACAGGCACTTAAAAAACAGAAAACTGTGTGCACGCAGACCCACGCCTACAGTTCATGCTCAGACTTTTGCATCCTTTGAAGTTAATGTGTGTTGAGCAGCTACACTGATCCATGGTTATCAAATAACAGAAAACAAGACAAGGACATTGCTGACTGTTGGATTGATTTTTAAATAAAGAGTATGTGTTGTACAGCCTCATCTGGAAGAGATAAAAGCATCATTTTTTTTACAAAAACTCAACACCATGTGTGGAGGGGGTCAAAAAACTGACACCAAATTAGCAATGTACGCACCAGAGTTATTATAGTTTTGTATTTACTAATTAGTTGTAAATTTTTATTTAATTGAGTTTTTATTTTGAATTCAAATTAGTTTCAGTTAGTTTCCAGAGTGGGTTTGCTCGTTTTAGTTTAGTATGTGTTAGAAAAATGTTCAGTTTTATTAGTTTCAGTGTTAGTTTTAGTTGTCGTAATTATAATATTGATGGTATTTGTTAGGGGAAGGTTTAAGATGTTTAGATCAGAAATTACAATACAAACAACACTTTGTGATGGCAGATGAGTCACAATCATGCAGACACCCTGAGTCTCAAACAGATGCATGAAAGGCTCAGATCGGCTGTCTGACCAAATTAAATCCAACTGACAAAGACTAGAACTAAGGAAATTTGCTGCATAATTTCATTTTATTTTAGTTAATTTCTTAAGCTCACAATATTGTTTTAGTCGGTTTTGATTTTTCCCGAAAGTCTAGTTTTTATTTTCATTTCTGTTAACTAAAATTTTCTCTCAGGTAGTTTTAAGTTTAGTTACCTATAATAACCTTGTAAGCATCAGTCTTTTCAATTCCATCTTCTCATATCCATAAACCACAAATATCAACTGCCTTTATCAATTGTAAATATCAGTGCTGTACTATTAAAGAATTTATTTTGATTGCATTTTGTTTACCTCCAAGTCTGGCAAGGTTACTACACAATATGCAAAAGGCTCTACAAATTAAAGACCCCAACCTCCTCCTCATGTCAAAGCACATCAGTGGCTCCGTTTGCAAGCAAACTTTTAAATAAACATTCTGATTGAAGGTTTGGGGTCGAATCTTTGCATACAATGTGATACAACTACACACTACATAAAATACTGACATTTTCCTGATCTGAAATGTGAAGTCAAAGTGGAAATGCCCTAAAATCATATTCTTTTTAAGGGCTAGCAGGAATGATACCCGTGGTTTCAAAAAGATGAGGTTTTATAGCACCCTACAGGAAAAACATCCTCAGTCCTGAACTCGGTAAACAATTTTCTGAGTTGTTTATGGGCTCAGTCACTCATTTTGGGTAATACTGAGCAAAACATTAAGTACACTTTGAAAGTGTTGGTCAGTCAAAGTGTCAGAAAAGGATTATCCAGAATATGCCCATTGGCTATAATGATGGCTACATTCAACTTATGAGTTATAAGATCTGGAACAAGCAGTTATTTGGAAATGTGCAACATGGCCATCTTATCTCTGACACACATGATTTGTCTTGTGACTTTCATGCTTGGGTTGCTGTTTAAATCTTGAATTAAGTATTCAGCTTCTGTCAAAGCTCTTTTGGAACCTCTGTTTTTAAAAGCGTTATATACATTTTTTTATAATATCTGTCAATTTAACGCAGTTGCTGCCATTACTACTTGCTCTTAAATTCTTTATAAAGGGAAATGTCTCTACACAAACTCTATAGCCTGGAAATTCCCATTTTTGAAAGGGCAGGAGCGTGCATGCATTTGTTTAATCCAAGGTTTATTACATCCTGAATATACATAAGTTTTTGTTTATTTTGAAGTGTATATAAGCATTTTATTCAGTTTGAGTTTTGAGAACCAATGTCAGAATAATAAGTTTTTAATAACAGACCATTACTTCTGGTCTTAAAAAAAGGCAAAAAAAATTCAGCAGAATAGCAATCCTGTGCGGTCTTCTGATTGAGCCAAGACTGATACTAGCAGTGAAAGGTAACATTTATTTGCTAGCTTGCAGCGCATCTCAAGTTAATCTCACTAATCTAACTGGGCAATGCATCAGGTGGTGAGATTGCAGCACTGTGTTGTTTTTGTGACCATCTGTAAAAAACAGACTGACAACTGTCTGTTGATTAAACAAACAATATCCTGTGGGAAGCAGCAGCTTGGTTTAAACACGGATTCATATGCACTTAACATGAACCCAGAAATAAGTTTGTGTGATGGCACACTTCAGGTGTACATAATTTTTCAACATGACAATGATTTTCTAGTTTCTCAAAGTTGGTTATAATGCAGAGTGGAGCGCAATAGATTGACATTAATAAGGGGCAATATGGACGCACATCTCAGGAATTAACTATTAGATATTTCAGATATACAAGTAAGCAATAGTATAAACAGATCAAAAAAATGAACTAGATTAATTCAACAAACAGGAAAAACTCACCATCCTGCCTGTAAGCAAGAGGGTCTCCTTGTGCTCCGATATCTAGTCCCAAGTCACCGGTCTAGAAAAAGGTAAACAGAATGGTTAGTATAGCTGAGATAAACTAGCCAATGTGGTGGACATAGAGCACAATTTGACCCTTTTCCCCAGGTAAAACCACAACATATATATCTTGCTCAGATTTGCAGTTAGCATGGTGGTCACAGTTATTTGTTTGTTTACTAGTTTTGTGTGTGTGCACCTACATCATTCCAGGCCATAGGTTCAGTCCTGAACAATGAGCTGGTCAGCTCCACAGACAGACGTTTCTTGTAGTCCTGGGGTTTGTCCTCAGACATGCGGAACAGTACAGCTGCCGCATAGGTTGCTACAGAAGAACGCACAGCACCAACAGTCAAGTAACTCAAGAGGCCATTGTTAAAATGTGTATACAGTTTAGATTTTGTTCCATGCACACTCACCAACCCCCTCATTACGGGAGTGCAGCAACTCAGTGAGAGGTGCAGTGGCCCCTTCAGCTTCAATGGCCTCAGCAGCTTCTTTGTCCTGGGCCAGTTCACACAGCACACCTGCTGCCACACGCTGAATATTCTCCACTGGAGAATAAAGCAACTGACAAAAGCAGAGACGGAAAAAAAATATAGTAAGGGCAAAAAAGAGGTGAGAAATTGTGCAGTAAGAAAATTAAGACTATATGGGGAAATTGTTCAGAATTATTTTTCTCAATTAGAAAAACGCACAGAATTGAAGGATTCCAGGAATTACACTGATAAAAATGTTCCTGTCCCAGGTTTTTTTTTTTTTGTTGCCCTCAAATTTAAAATGAGCATACAGTTTTTCATAAATAAATATAAATCAAAATTATCTTCCAATTTACATTTTCTTTGTGCTACTCTCATTTGACTATTAGGACTAAAATGTAAGTGACTGATTCTGATTTTATTTACATTCCATACAACATCCTAACTTTTTTTTTTTTTGGAAATGGGGTCAGATGGGTAATTTTTTTAGACACATGTAAATACACTGTGTGTGGAACTATAGGTCTGTAGTAAGATTTTAGGTTTTGTCTGCACCTGGACAAAAAGTGGAATGGTGTTGAGTCCTCTGATGACAATTCTGTTGTGAACATCCCGGGCCAAGATGTGCAGAGCTCCCGTGCAGCCTTCCACTATTTCCTCCATACGCACACCCTCCTGTTTGAGTTTAAATTTTAGTGAGATAAAAAGGAAAACACATTCTTGATATTCAGATAAAACGTTCAGCTGGTTACACACCACAAACTGCTGCTGGTTGCCTCCCATACTGGTGCGCCTCTGGGTGTCCTGGTGAGCTCTGACAAGCAGCTGCACCAGCCGGGGGATAGCTCCTTGCTCCCGCAGAGCACTGTGGTTTGCTGGGCAGAGAGCCAGGTTGCGAATCAGACCAACCGTAGCCTAGAATAGAAGGTAAATTTTACATGTTTAGAGTTGAAATTGGGTTTGATAAAATGTGCTCATTCAATTTTACTGTTTGTCTGAAGAAATCACCTTGATTAAAGGCCAGTGGGATGGAGGGTGCAGTAGTTTGACCACCACAGGCAGGCCATAGTGAAGGCGAACAGCATTCTGGGCCATCTCAGCATCCTGGTGGCGGGAAGTCAGGTGACGAAGGGCACAGACTGCGGGCTCTGTGATGTCCTCTCTATCACCAGCTCGAAGTACTGTTCGCACCAAAGCCTCAATGCCACCAACCTAACATTGAATAACGTAAGGCAACAAATGAGGAATCTGAATCACAATTTGCACACCACATAAACACACAGTAATGTAATGTTAACAGGTCAAAAGTGTTGAGTTTTTTTTTTTTTGTTTTTTTTTTACACAATTTCTAAAAAGATGTGTGCATACATACCTGACAGACCATGAGTTTGTTACTGTAGTTGTTGCAGGTCAGGTTAGAGAGGATACCAGCAGCACATGTCACAACATTAATGTCATCACTGCCCAGCAGCTGGACTAGGGTCCCCAAGAGACCTTCCATCCCCTCCTACAGAAAGCAGAGAACAGAAGATTTTTTTCCCCCCCCCAACTTCACAAATCAAAATTCTAATCATTGAATCTAAAAATTTACATTAAATGGGATTCTATTCAAGTGGATTCTCTTATTAGATGTACAAATTTAGTTTTCATAGCACTGAAAAAGACTATTACATTGTAAATATTTTGAGACATACGCTAGGCACGTCTAACAATCAAGTTTTTAAATATTGACCCCACAGATTGCGACTAATTAGCACTTACGGCAATACAAAGTGTGGCGTACCTGTTTAGTGGCAGCATCTGAAAGATTCCTCAGAGTCCAGAGACAGTTCTGGACCAGACGCTGGCTGGGATCTGTCAGATGAAGCCCCAAAGCCTGCATGCCTCCTATACACAAAATTAAACAAAAGTTCCTTACATCAGAAGACCTTCTACTTTTACACAAAGTAGAACTACAAAACTGAACTGAGACCTGCAACAATGTCCGTAGTTGTACTACAATTAATTAAAGAGTACATTTTTAAAAAACTGTACTTGATACATACCAGCCTCTACAATGGCAGGCTTGTTGCTTGAGCAAACAGAGAGAACCTTGAGTACTCTACTTGTGGTCCACAGCAGTTTCTCATATGTAAAAGTCCTCATGATGTTGACCAGAGCCTGAGGACCACCACTGGCCAGAATGATCAGCTAAAACAAAGACAGGTTTATGTTTATACAGGCATACAACCTGCTGGCAGCCAAGCTGTGCAAGCACATAAATAGTTGACTCAATTAAATTAATGCAAATGGATAAATTAGCCAATGATCCAATACCTTGCTTTCCTGATTGCCATATGCCAAGATCTGCAGGCAGTCAGTGGTGATTGCCAGGAACTTAACATTGGTATTAGACAACAGAGCGACCATCTTCTGCAATCCTCCAGCTAGGCGGACTGCCATTTTTGCCCCTTCCTGGTGCAACAACAGGTTGTGGAGGGTGGTGATTGCATAAAACAAAACACTGTCCACTGGTGAACTGCAGAAAGGCATAAAAAGAAAAAAGCCTTAGACACATCAGAGTTAAAATTCATCTTGAAATATCTTAATTTTAGCAGATACCAGTATAACTGCACAAACATCCCACACATTCACAAATAGTCGAAGTTTTCCATATACAGAGCATAATCACTACACACACAAAAAAAAAAAAAAAAAAAAAAAAAAAAAAAAAATTTTTTAAATTTTTTTCCCCCCCCCCCG
>VUQH01070211.1:10176-40023 GCA_015106775.1 Etroplus canarensis
GTCAAAGTTTTAAAAAAAAAAAAAAAAATCACCACAAAACAAAAAAAAAAAAAAAAAATCAGACTTATGACTCAGCCAAGTTGACCTTAACAAATCAGCTGCACTGTTTCCTGTTACATATTGAATCGTTTTCATATTCTGATTACCCACAGCTGCAAGATCAAAATTTTATGAATAATTTAGAAAAAAAGCTAACTGCAACTATCTTTTTACAGCAGAAATAATCAGATATTGGATTTCAACAGCAAAGAGTTTTCAAAGTCACCAGAAAAGCCTAAAAATTGTCCAGTTAAGTTCAAGTCCAATGATAAAGTTGAGCAGTTGGAAATTACTGGGTGAACTATCCCCATGTTGTCCAGTAGTCATACTTACTGGAAAAGTAATTTGCAAATTACTGCTGATACTTAACAGCACTGAACCAGCATTTCACAATTTCCTCTGCTCTGTTCTTATCCAATCTCAAGAAAAATTTAAATAACAATTTTAAATGCACTCAACGCGGTACAGAGAAACACTGCAAAACTGATGGGAACTTCACAGTCAAACCATTAAAGCCCTAACAAATTTGCATCTTAATGTTTTAAGTTATTTTAAATAATGAATTGCAGCAGTTCATTTCTTCTCGATTTACTGCTCCATCCTTTGTTTAAACCACTAGTAATGTGACTCCAGGAACAAATTCAAACACACGTGTACCATCCAGCAGGTCACAACTTGCCAGAGGGCCAACTGTTTTGGCTTTGTGTTTAGGCTTTTCATGAAAAAAATGCAAACACTAAAGGAAGGAAGGCAGACATTTCAATTGAGTTGCAGAGCCATTTCTTTTGGAATTAGTCTGGTTGTGCATGTTGGAATTTTTTGTGTGACAATATAACCAGTCCGTCAATTTGTTTTGCTCACATTATTCTTTGTACTGACCAGCACACAATTGGGGAAAATTATACCACTGCCACTGACATTCCCAGTTCACATTATTTGCTTGCTCATAACTGATAAGACTTACAGCAGAACACAATGTTGCATATTAAACCATGTACAGCCTAGACTCACACAGAGTGAGGCATTTAGAAAAAGGGAAAGCAAAAATCTGAGGTTGAAAATCAACTTGTACTTTTTTGGGAAGCTGGAGCTAAGGTGCTAGCTGATATTATCTGGGTCTATGCCAGCATAACAGTACTTCATTTTGTTGGTGCCTCAGCTGTATATTGCTTTGATTAAAATAACACTCCTGTCTAAGGCAATTAAATAAGCCAAAAAGAAAAAAAATCATCATGTAAATAAGTGGGTAGTGGATATAGTTGAACTGATACTGTATGTATGCTGAACAATGCCCACATCAAATAAAAAATAAGACTGGAGAAACGAAGTGCTTGAGAAAACATGATGACCATGTGCTAGCTGTGAGTTTACTAGACTTTTGCATTCTTGTATCAGCACAGTCTGACATCACACAGACTTTGTACAAAGGAGCTGGTACATTAAAGACTTGATATCTGATGCTACTGCATCAGACATTTGCATTCACACATGCACCTCCATCTGGACATGTCCTGAGAAGTTCAGGGCTACACTGCAAGTGTGAAAATGGCTTCAGACAGGTTTTCTACATTCTAGTCACTAAGCTTCACACTGATATTCTCCATCACGTACACATCAGTACTACAGTCGAATTTCTTACCCCAGCATCTTGACCAGGGCAGGGATGCCTCCAGACTTGAAGATTGCAAGGAGACCCTCACGATGGTGGGAAAGGTTGTGCAAAGTACCAGCAGAGCAACGAGCAGTCTCCACATCACCACTGTTTTGCATGGCACGAACAACTGCTGAAACCATTTGTGGCGAACGCATGAGGGCATGGCGTGATGCCTCCTTCTTTGATAACTGATGCACCATTACAGCTGCTTTATTCACAACAACCTGAAATAGAGAGTGTGTTTTAAGGAATGTAACCCACATTGCTACAAACTTACATGACACCAGAAGTTACTGAGTTGGCATCTAAATGTATTAAGGTGTTAATTCACTCATTTGTACATGTACCTGGTCCTCATCATTCAGCAGTTTGGTGAGCTCAGGGATAGCACGAGTGGCCAGCTCAGCATCATCTTGATAGTTAATGAGGTTAACCACAGCATGCTTTAGCATTTGAGATGGCTCTGCAAGACGCTGCACAGCTGTTGGATGAGCAGCGTCCAGCTGAGTAGGTGGGATCTGGATGCCCTCCTCCAAAGTCTCAGGGAACATGGCAGCACGTACACGCTGGGCCCGGGTCATGGCATAACCCTCGATGTCTGAAAGAACGACAAAATGATAACACAGTTACACTATAGAAATTTAAGAACCACTGCTTCTTTAGTAGCGTCTCAGCCATGTACAATCAGGGCTCCTTTCCTAAAACAATAAAATCTCATTGCGATTTTGACTAGTTACCTTTAGGATTAGTAGTTCAGCTAGGTACTAAACAGTGACTTCTGGTTATTCACTATGCATGCTATCAGAGCAGCTCAGATTGACTCAGATTGGGATGGCACAAGACCTTTGAAGGTGTTCTGTGATATCTGATACCAAGACATTGGTAATCCTTTAAGTCCTGTAATTTTCAAGTTGTTGCTGAATCAGACTTGCCACAGTACGAGCCTGTAGTTGGTCTTTCCTTGGACCACTGTCTGTAGGTACTCACCACTGCTGTCAGGAGCACACCATAAGTCTAGACGCCTCAGGAACTCTAAAACAGGTGTCTTAAAATAATTTATCACCATTCTCAAAAATTTTCAGGTCTTTATGTCTGCCCATTTTCTCCTGCATTACTCATACTGACTAAAGGACTAACTATTCAAATAACACCATTATTCATTATTGAAGAGTGAGCAGCATTTAAGCCATCTACGAGTGGCCAAAATATTTTGACTTCTATACATATATCAATATCTCATACCTGTAGCCTCAGGAGTGAAGGGCTGGTTGAACTCCCAGTCATAAAGAGTTGGATCCTCCTCTTCAGCATCTGGGTTACCCTTGCCACTTAGGGATGGTGCTGTGGTGGTAACGCCAGACTGAATGCCTGAATCCAGATAGGACTGCTGCTGCCACTGACTCACAGCAGCCTTGCTGTCACCCATTGCCATGTCCAACTCCATCAAATCAGCTGCACGAAGAAGACAAAGAAAGTGAGGCACAAGGAATCATATGAGGAAAACAATCTTCACGTTTCGTGTAGTTTTTTTGAACAAGATCTTTTACCAACATTGTTTATGGAAGTTTGTTGTAGGAATATAAAGGAGGATATAAATTGAAATGACAATAGATACAAGTATGTTAACGGAAACAAGACACAAAAAGCATGTGTCTCTACTGGATACTCTCCAGAACTAATCTATTTACCTGACCAAAAAACTACTCATACTATCACAGGACAAGCTGTGTTCCCTGAAAGAGAAAACCCAGTTAAGAAAAACTACAATACTTAAAGATACTGTAACATGCGGTCACCTCCTCCCTTTTTTCTAATTTGCTTTAAGCCTCAAGGCCTGCAATAAATGATTGACTTAAGACAAACTCTTACACACGGGTATAAGAAATAGAATCAGCTGTGCAAACAACATAAAACACATGAAAATGGAAGTTTTCCATACTTACACTGGGTAGCCATTGTTCTTGCCTGCCCTCAGCCCGCACAGCAGATATACCTGTAAAAGGTGAAAAAGTACACTGAGGGAAAAAACTCGCACTCAACTCCTTGTCTGGCAAAGCCAAAAATCAAATAGTCACGCTCTGTGTTTCTCCAGAGATTTTTTTTTCCCAGCATGAAAGCCACTGTCTGCCGCTCTACCTGCGCCAGTGATTGAGACGCTTGTTTGGCTTGCTAACGCAGCTACGAGGGGAAATGCCGAGCCTCCACCTCCAAACGAGTGAGTAAAGCGGTGGGTATTTCCAGGCCAGCACGAACACAATTCACCATTCAGCGGCAAAGAACATCAAAGGCATATTTCTCCCCCTCCCCCTACCACGGCCAAGTTCCGACCTCGCAGCTTGGATTTCCAATGAGAGAAACTACCCCCTCCGCCCCGCAATCACTTCCATGACTCCTCCTCTCATGGTGGGTCCAACTACAAGCCTAACAAGCTGGCTAATCAAAACTAAACCTACAGGTTAGGCATCCAAAACATTTCATTGAGATATAACTCAAGACCCAGCGTGTGTTAGCTCACAGGCTGGACAAGCTTACCTTGGGAGCTCGCTATGCTTAGCCTAACATGCGCAGCTAACCTAACCGCTAGTTAGCTAACTAGCTAACATAAACAAACACTGTTTAGGAATTCAGCCACGGGCTAAAAATGCGCATGACCCATTCTGAAAGGCAAGTAATATTAGTAACCGTTATTTCTCACAAATAAACCCATTAGTAGAATTGCGACTTTCAAGCACACACCCATTTTTTTATTCTGGTTTGATAAGCACAGCTAGCCAGGACGTATGAAAAGTAGTTCCAAGCGCCACCGTACAAAACCTGCTGTGCTGCCAGCCGAATCAGAAAACCCCACCGAAGCCCCCTCCCTGGCCAAAAGATGATTTTCTTTGCTCCACCGAGCACTGACGCGCCGTACAAGAATGTATAAAAGCTGCTCTATATTTACCAGAGTCGAGCGGCTCCTCCGTGGTTCTTGTCAGGAAAAAAATGCCCCTTTCTCTCAGCTGAAAATTGGAGAAGAGCCGCTAGGTGAACCACCCGTACAAGTCCGAACCACACCCGCTGTTGCTCCGCCGAAGATGTTGCTTCCGCCAGTGCAATCAAACATCAAGATGGCGAGCGCAGAAATACAGTATTCTTCCGCACTTGGAAAGCTAGGGCGTCAGCTTTAAACAAAGTTTTGGCACTAGAATCTCTTTTTTACGGCATTGACCAGGTAAAGCTGTCTTTTTGTTTTAAGCCCAGGTTTTGTATTCTTTCTTATAGGCTTTACAGTGACGTAAATGAGACTTTTGTGATGGAGGTGGAGGAGGAGGTGGAGGAGGTGGTGGTGGGGAGGGCGAGGTGCCTTCATTAGACGGGAATGAGGTTCAGTGGTTTAATTAACATGCTGCAAACGAAAAGACACTAACGTTTCCGCTAATAGGACTAAACCTCCATTTACTTAGCTGAATGAATTAAGCCACGATTTGGCAAACATGGTCGTTGCACTTTACACACCTGCACACATCCAAAGACGTATTTTGCAAATGATTGGCCGCGGCAGTTCATGGCAGAGTGAGGGGGGAGGGGGTGGACAAAGTAAGCTACTATCCCATTAAATCTTATGTAAAAGTTGGCAAGAGATGTCATGCCCGGAGGCATAAAGTGATCTTGGCAGTAGAACTCAGAGATACTACATTTTTGCAACTAGTCATGGGGTTTATACGCCTTAGTATCATTTTATATTTTTATTGTCTATACCAGGGATCTCGAACCTGTGGCTCTTTTGCCTATGCTCCCTTTAGGCATGCTTGAGCTGCACCCAGAAGAGTCACGTAGAGAAGACATTTCCACAACAAGCACACAGCACTTACAGAAAAGTATAGCAGGATAATAGATATTTGACTGCTTCTCCACAAACACAGGTAGGTCTGGAAGTGGCCTTTAAAGTAGGCACAAAGTACCAAGTGATTATAGACAGCCACTGCAGAGTGGTGGTTTTAAATATTTAAATATCTATTAGTAAAGTTGCTACACTAATTTATACTTACTGGGCTGTGTCACCTTCACTTTCAGGCTCAAATATGTTTTGCAGCTCTATACAGATTTTTTTTTGGTCTAAAGTGTTTAAAAATGGCTCTTTTGATTGTAAAGTAAAGTTAGTCGACCACTGATCTCGACTGTATTAAATATTTATTTTGTTTTGGGCAGTTATATATTGGCACAGCCTTTGTATTAGTTTAAAAAAAAATCCACTTTTGCTTTTAATACGTTGGCGCATGTGCTTAAGCTTCTTAGCTTTGCATATACACAAGCATCGAAACAATTACAGTTAACTGACTGCAGAGCTCAATTAAAGCTTCATGAAAAGAGAGATTGTTGATATTTCATGGCACATGCAAAGTAGAGAGCAATGTGGACTATCTGTGCATGTGCATGTCCATGTGTGGGATGCATGCCACAAGCCAGGTAAGGTCAAAGTCTAAAGTGCTATTGAGAAGCATATATGTCCAGTGTTGTTGTAGCAGGAAGTGAGAACAGGGAACTATACTATGGTGACAGACAATGATCAGCCTTATATTCCTGTAATTTCTCTAAAAGGCAGAAGTCTGCGGTAAGGCAATATCACATGAATTTGCATGTGTATTAGAGGTGTGAAAAATCCCAGACTGAGGCTAGACTGAATGCAGCCAAAGCCAATGAATATGTGACCCTGCATAACATTTATTTCAGTGACTTCTTTCGGCTTTCCATCATTTTTAGCTTTCCTGTCTTCGTATGTGAAGCCAAAATCAAAGGAGCTCATAAAAATTTTCATTCATCAAAGTAATGACAGAAACAGCACATTCTGCAAGTTATCATCAGCAAATTAGAGTGGTAACCAGTTAATTTCTGTAACATTGTGTGTGAAACAGAAATACACAGCCTTTATATAAATTTGTTTACTTAGCAGAATGTGGAATTCATATTCCTTCCAATCAATTGTGTAACTGAACATACAGTAAGGTACTCTCATTTTTGACTGTATTTATTATCATTTTGTACTATTGCTTTTGTATAGACTATCCCATCTTTCTCTCTATTTTATGTTTTTGCCAATGCTTTTTTAGAATCTTTTATTTTTAATAATGAGAAAAAGGATCTATTCCATTAAGGGTTTAGTAATGACATGAAGTAAACAATTTTACGTTAATAGTGGGACAAATGATTGCATCACATTCAAATCATATGATGTGAGTGTTATTATGAGTAAGTGTTTATTCCATTGTTCCTCTTCACGGTCCCTCAAGACTGAGGTTGGCTGAAAAGCTGCAGTTATAGTGTATATTCATGATGGTCAAAGCATCGAAACAATTACACTGGCAACGCAATAATCAAAATATGGCAAATAAGCTGTTTGCTACTGAACCTCATTTCAGTAAGAAAATACTATGTGCATCAGCTATGTACGAAGAAGAAATGTACTTTAATAAAAATTATTGATTTGTTCTCCCAATGATATTTTGTGCAGTTAACCTTTTGTAACTGTCTGAGGAAGAGCACTGTGCTTAAAATACTGTGGGAAACACTACCCACTGGTAAAGTCCATAAATTTTGTGACACTAAAATACTTTTTTGTAAGTTTGCCTCTGTACAGTGGATATTACACAATCAAAATGTGATTGAAGTGCAGACTTTCAGCATTAATTCAAGGGGGTTAACAAAGTATTGTATTAACTGTTTAGGAATTGCAACCACTTTTATACATAGTCCTCCATTTTCAGTCCATTTTAAATGTATGTATTATTTTTTTACGTGAACGAAAATCCTTTGCAGTCAATGACTGCCTGAAGTCTAGAAGCCATGACCATCAACAAATGCTGTTTCCTCCTTTGATATGCTCTGCCAGGCTTTTACTGCAGCCATCTTCAGTTGGTGCTTGTTTGTGGGTCTCTCTGCCTTCAGTTTTGTCTTCAGTACTTGAAAAGCATGCTCTCCTGGTTTGAGCTCAAGTGACTGACAAGGCCATTAAAGAATATCCAATTTCTTTGCCAAGAGAAACTCTTAAGTTACTTATGAAGTATATATGGATCATTATCCATTTACACAGTAAGGTGCTGAATCTGACCAAAGTATAGCCCTTAACATTTCAGAACTCAACCAGCTACATCACATTATCAATAAACATCTGGTTTCGCTGTTGGTCATGCATGCCCATGCTATAACATTACCTCCAGCGTGTTTGACATATGATGTGGTATGCTTCAGATCATGAGCTGCTCCATCTCCATATGTTTCTCTTCCCATCATTCTGGTACAAGTTAATCTTGGTTTTAAAATGTCCAAAAGTTCTTTTCTTCCAGAACTGGGTAGGCTCTAAAAAAACTCGAATCTGACTTTCCTGTTCTAGAGTTTTACCAGTGGTTTGCACATTGTTGTAAACCCTCTTCCAGGCCTTTTGGTGTTACCAAGCTTGCCAGAGCATGATTTCTTTTATAAGAATATTTCAGATTGTTCATTTGACTTTCTTAGACTTAAAACCAAAATAAACCAAACAATACCCTCTTTCACTTGCTTTGGACCTCATATTGAAAGTTCCACTGAACAGCTACCAAATGTAAGTTCAACATTTGGAATCAATTCCAGATCTTCTATTTGCTTACTTTATCATGAAATAATGATGGAACAAGTCTCAACTGGCTATGAAAATGCTTGTCAGTCAATTGTCCCATTACTTTGGAGCACCTGAAAATGGCAAACTATGTATAAAAATGTCTGAAAGTCCTAAACAGTTAATGCACCACTTTTTTCCTTAAATAAAGGCTGCAAGTCTGTAATTTAATCACATCTTCACCGTCTGATTTAAAATCCACTGTAATAGTGTAAAGATAAAAATTACAAAAAATGTGTCATTGCACCAAAACTTGCAGCCCTAATTGTTTGTCTTTACATTTTCTGACATGTGCAAACCGAAAGCTACAACCAGTATTTTAATTTTTCACAAGAAAGGATAATTCAAAATTCCAAATTTTGCACAAGGTCACTAACCCTACTACCTACTTGAAAACCCTAACTGTAAGCAGATTTTGTCCTTCATTAAGAAGAAAAAAAACATTATAAAACATGAATTTTTATCAGGAGTGAAGAAAGAAGGAAAAAACTGAAGCCAGGTGGATGAACCCGAATAAATACAACTTTTATTTGACTGATTGACAGATCTGATTATACAAACGCCAACACAGAGCTCTGAAATAACAGGACCAATCAGCGAAACAATGACTGTACATTCTTGTTGTGACCCTCCCATGTTCAGACCCCTTTTCCCCTAAATATCCCCTTGCCAGCATTAGCTATGAAACTTAATAACTAGTGTTTCTTTCTGTAGAAGTAAAGCTCAGCTATCCATCCACTGCCTAAAAGCTTCCCTTTTCAGTGCACAGTCGGTTATCTGCAAGTTTGAACTGTACCTCAAGGGGCAGTTTTGGCCAATTGTAGGGTACCATGACAGAAGTGCTCAAGTGTCGTTTGTTGTTTGGTTTATGTAGTCTAGCAGACATAGCTGCTGTAATTATGGTTTCCACTGTTTTTAAGAGTTTGCAGTAAGTTTGTAGTGTAAGAGCATAGTAATGTTTTTTTGCTGTTTGGTTTAAAATGCACAGCCAAAATTCTCTTGACAAAACAATTCAAGGCTGAATTGATGTCCTTCATTTTGTCCATCTGCCTCACTCTCACATTCACGCACACACACACACACACACACACACACACACAGGTATGTTTTTTCCCTTCATCTTAAAAAAAAATCTTCTTGCACAATTTTTCTTTCAGGCATTCTTCTTTTTCTTGATCTAAATTTCTTCCTCTGGCCAAGTATGACTCGCTCCACATACATTAAGCACATGAACACACAATCACACAATCATCCCTATGTTACCTAAGTGCCGTGTCTTTAACATGCGCCCTCAGCATTTCCTACAGTAAAAACACCAACTGTACCATCACAATCAATAGCTGGATGAAACACCCTGGCTTTCATTCTTGCAGTCTTTTTCAACCAAGCTGTCATCTCAACCTTTATACCCTCGACTGTTCCCCCCTTACGATATATTCTCATGTAACGGACGTTCTTGTATGTAAAAGAGACAAATACTTGTCCTTGGTGTAACAGCCAGGAAAAAAATAGGGAGTGAGCGGGAATGAAGTGCGGGTAAAGGCTTAGGGAAGGAGGGGGCAACTTCTTCTCCTTTAGGAGAAAGTGAAGGAGAATGGGAGGGAAAAAACTGTATGTCCACCCATTCCTTTTCCCTGCATCTTTGATGAGGTGGAAGGTGAGAGTGGAGGGAAGAAGGGAGGTGGACGGTGAGTGAGGTGCAGGGGGTGGAGAGAAGGTGAGCAGGGTGTTGGTCTTCATGTGTCCTGACCATCAGTGGCAGGGGTCTCGTTGGCGTTGGGTAAGTCAGAGTCAGTCTCTCGGCTGGATATGCGGTCCAGCTCCGCCTGGACGTCGCTCAGGCCCAGCTTTGAACCTGCAAGTGTTGATAGACATAAAAAAACATTGTACTACAATACTCTACAAAAGTCTTGAGCCACCCCTCCTTTCTTTATATTTTGCTTCCATGGAGCCAGACTTTCTTGTAATTTTTTTTAAAGCGTTCTTGAGCAATAGTTCTCCAGGCTTTCAGAAGGTCTTTCAAAGTTTTTCTATGGATAATGGTTGCTTTTTCCATTCATTTTCAGTTCAGACCTTGTACCTGACCATCTCCAGGGGAATATTTTTTCTGTGTTAAACCACACCTAGAAAGAATAACAGCAAGATTCTGGAATGTTTACATATATGCCAAGATTCAAAGGTGTAGAATCTTGACATCTATAGTATCAAAAAGACTAGAATGGTGACATATACAGTAATGTGCAAAAGTCTTAAGTCATACCTAATTTCTTTATATTTTTCATCAAAAGAGCCAGACTTTCTTTTGATGTTTAAAGTTATCTTATGCAATAGTTCTCCAGGCTTTTTAAAAGTCTTTTAAAGTTTTTCTTTGGACATTTGCTGCTTTTTCACTCATTTTCAGTCCAGTCCTTTTACCTGACCATTTTAAAAAGAATGCTTTTTCTTTGTTAAGCCACTTAACACTGATCTATAAATCATTAAAGCATTAAAAGGGCACCTAACACAAGTGATGAACCAGTGTTGTGCCTACACTTAACAGACAATTAAGTAAAGATCCAATTTTAAATTGTACACGTAGGCAATTTTTCACTTAGTCTTTTGCAAAAACACATTTTTTGTTCCAATTTCTTTCATTGAATCTATAAAAAATGCCAAGATAACAGTTTGACAAGCATAAAATAGTATTTTTTACATCTACAAGGTAAGTCCCAAAGAGCTATTAGTCAAAAACATGGCATATCTCAGCATGATGTGCAGTGGGTCCTCGAGAAGTGGAGGACAGAAGAAGAAATGGCAGGCCTAAAAACTATCTACAGCCAAAAAAGACAAATATTCAACAAAGGCCTGACACATGACCCGAGAGATGCATCTGGCCCTTCTGCTGATCCATCTACTGTTTGTTGAAGCCTCATCAGAAATGGTCTCAGTGGAAGAGTGGCTGTCAAGAAGCCATTCTTAAGGAAGGGAAACTGGGAGAAAAGGCTGAGGTATGCCAAATTATACAAGAAATGGACTGAAAAATCAGTGGCAACAGGCCTTATGGAGTGATGAATCCAAATTTGAAAATTCTGATTCAAGTTATAGTGAATATATATGGAGGAGGTCAAGAAAGAGGTACAATGGAGAGTTTCTACAGCTATCTGTAAAACACAGCAGAGATGCAATACCACTGATTGGCAATGGCTTCATTTTTCAGCATGACAGTGCTTCCAAACTTACTGCCAATGCAGTAAAAGCCTACCTAGATAGAAAAAGACACAATGGAACACTATTTATCAGTCGTGGACTGTCCTCCCTAGAACCTGGACCTCAACATTATAGAAGCAGTGTGAGATCACCTTGACAGATAATGCATCAAAAAGCAACAAGCATCCAAAGAAGAAATTTGGAATGTCCTTCAGGAAGCCTGGGGAACTATTGCTGAAGACTACTTAGAGAAATTACAAGAAAGCTTCCCTAAGAAAGTTCAAGAAGAACAATAATGGCAGTCATACCAAATATTGACTTTCAAGCTTGTTAGAATTTTACAAGCTCCATTTTTGCATTATGTACTGTGTTTCCATTTATGGTTGCAGATGTTTCAATAATTTGTTGCACCCATCTCCCATTTTCCAAGCAAAATATAAGGAAAAATGGCTTGAAATTTTTGCACAGTACTGTATATCACAGAAAGAACAAAGAAATAAGCAAGCGGCTTAGCCAGTTCAGTAAACTGCAGCATTATTCGCCACAATGCAATCAGCACAAAGGCAAGTGCACATGGTTAAATCAAGAGCTGGGCGAAGTGCTGATTATTATTAAACATGGATGAATGTGAAAAGTAACAACTTTAGTATTGATAATTTGATAAATATATATTTTTAAATCGAATGCATTTCAGAGGGCTGCACTGGTTGCAGTGGTCTCATTCTGTCTCAACTCATTTGCATGAAGATGAGGGAACTGTAGCACTTAACAGGATAATAAGAACAGGCTTTTGACAGAGGGAACCACAAAGGATGTACAGGTGTTAAAATATTTTAATTTGATTCCTTTCTTGAAAGTCTTTATTAATGCTATTCATATCTAGATGCACTATGAGTGAACTAGTTGTTGTCCAAGTTTACATATTTGTACAATAATAGTGCCCATTCCTATTTTGAATGAAATACATCAAGTACTCCATTTATTTGCACAGTGGCTCTTTTTGCGATTAATATGTAAACTATTTTCTATGCTCTCTCTACTGCAATAAGCAAACATATGAATATAAAACTTTTATGACAGTTCCTATGAAATGACAAAATTCATGTTTCAACATTGCATATGGTTGATTTTACTACAGTCTTCAAAGGGCAACAGCACAAAACATCTGCATGCATGCTGGCTATTTACTGTATAGTGTATTCAGCTAATGAGTTATAAGTGTTAAGATATATTTTTTTCACATTACCCAGTCTTAGTCAGACTCATGTGCATTGACTGTGATAGATGTTAGTGATGAGAAATGCAATGCAGCATGCAAAAATTTTTTCAAATTATATATATAAAAAAGAAGGGTAATAATGTGAAGACAGGAAATCAGGGAAAGGGAAAATAATTAGGATGCAACTGTCATTCAAATAAATCATCCTTGTCTTCCTGCCTTGCAACTGGTCATCTTTACCATAGCTGTTTGCCTAGCACTAATATAAAATTGGGAGATCTATCACATTACATTTGAACTTTCTATAATCAGCTTGTTGTGACTTGCTGTTCACTTCAATTGTGCCATGGCTTTACTGTTTAACAAGACCACCCAAACGCATATTGCTGTTGTAAATCACCATTACATTTTAGTGTGGTTTGTAGTCAGTAAGACTAACAGCATTTCTGAAGGCAAAATTAAGACATATGGTGCAGAAAAAATTAAATAGCCATGGGATCATCTCCTGGACCCCCATTTTGGTTCTCTGCTTGGGCTGCCTTATATATTGACATATTGAAAGGACAGTCCATATTTAAAGTAAATGGTAATACAGGAGGATTGAGCCCAGCAATATTCCTCCTTGTATGCTGGAGAAAACTGGAGGTTCAGGGAAAGGGTTTTAAAAGCATAAAGGGGTGGTTTAAATTTTATTCACAAGCAATAAGAGATGAGAAATATCTTGCTCACACACACCTTAACGTGGCCAGCATCCTCTGACTAGCACATACACACACACACACACACACACACACATTATGAATGACATTAACAGTGAGACTGCACGAAAGACTTGTGAGGATTAGTTAAGAAGGAAAAAAATTGCAGAGAGCAACAAACAGGTATAGAGATGATGGTGATAGGTGTGTGTGAGTGTAGGTCATAGGTTCATGTAGGACCTTCAATGATTTGATTTGCTGATGATCGAGGGTAGAACTGGGCGATATGGGAAAAATTCATATCACAATATTTTTTTTCATATGGGCCGATATAATTATATGTTTCAACATAAATAAAATAATTTCTTTCGAGCTTAAAATTTCCTTTTTACTCCTAAGTGAGATGTGAAGATATAAGGTAAATTTTGGTTTGAATATCATTTATTGTCAGAAGTTAAACATGACACATGTACTGTGAAGCACTGTACAGCTGTATTTCAAATAAATAAAATGGGTATATATATACCAAACTAAAATCTTAATTCTGAGCAGTCATAAGCTTTCGGGTTTTAACATTAAAGCGGTTAGTCAACTCCAACTAAAATAAAATCTTAATTCTAAAATTTTGAAATCTTAAATTAAAATTCTAAAGCTTTCACATTTTATGGGAGTACACAAATAAACTAGGTATTTAATATAAAATTAATTTTCAAATAATCTGCCTCTGTTCTATCCTTTGTTTTCAACCATTTCAAACCGAATCAATACAAACCTACAAAGAAACAGACCAAAAACGCAGTGTTTCTACCCTCAGTACAAATTCAGTCATCAGGATCAAAGAGCTTCTGACAGTCCTAAAGTCATGACTTCATCTGTTTGGTCTTCAGGAAAGTGTGCAGTTTAAAGACATTTGCTTTTCAGATTCCAGCCTTGGTCAGTGCAGTGGGGCTCATATGGTTTAGATGTGCGACTGTCACTCTGCTCTCTGTGTATAGCTCAGCAGTCTGAGATAACTGATAACAAGGGTTCATTATTTTAATCAGTTTCTTAAATCTGACATTTTCCACCATGCTTACTGACATGGTGTTTTTTAAATAAAGTAGTGTGTAACTTTGTGGTCTCACTGTGTGTTTTTGTTGTAAGGTATGGAGCTGTAGAAAGTGGACCCTGTGGTCTGTGGTTGTTTCAGGGGGACCAGCAGCACCTGGGACTGGGACTGTTGTCTTACATTGTACTCTAAAGAATAACTCTGCTTCAGACATTAAAACAGGTCAGTATTATTACAGTCTTTGTGGGAACAGGCTTTTCACAGTTTGCAGCATAGCTTCTCTGCTTCCTGTTGGACTTTATATGACCAAAATATCTCCACACACTGAACTCCACCAAATGTCCTTGTCTTTTGGACCTCAGCTGTGTCCGTGTCTCCTTCAGTAATGCTGTTGCTCAGGTTTTCCATTGTCATTTTCTCTCTCATCACTCTTCGCTCACTCTCAGCAGAAGCACAAACATTAGCACGTCCTGCTTCTGGCTACTAGCCTACACTCCACCTAACAAACACAGCTGTAGCTCCTTTCCAATCACACGATTGGCTTTTTGTGTAGTCCGTCAAAACATGAATGGCATGAGTTTTGTTGACATTATATGGACCATGTCTTAAATCTCCATCGAGAAAAAGTTTTATTGCAATAATTATCATCATTGTTTTATCGCCCAGCCCTAATTAAGGGTTATGCTCATACCTAGAATGTGAGGACAAGGGAGTCAAGAAGAAGGATGGCAAACTGGTGATAAAAATCAAATACAAGCTCAAGTGATAAATACTGACTAAAGATGTGATGTCTTCAAATGCAGCTCAATGACTTGTCACTTTTTTAATTGTACAAAACCAGAGCATTTTTAACTTCTCACCTGACTTCCGTACAGTTCCTGGTGTATTGTTACCACCACCTGGTGTGCCAGGTCCTGCTGTTCCTGCTTTCTTTGTCAGTAGACTGTTAAAGAAGTTGGCCAGCACGCCCTCACTGGTCTGGCCTGCGGCATAATGGGACTAGAGTTAAAACACTCTCAAACATCAGTGCAATTACAGTGGCTGTGTGTGGGTACGAAATGCCAGACATACCAGACTGTGGCATAGCGTTGGCCACGTTGGCTGCTGCAGAGCGATTACTCGTCCTTGGAGATCCTGTGGGTGCTCTGCTAGTAGTGTCCTATAAAAAAAAAAATAGTTAATTTCACACATGTGAAAACTGGAGCAAGGGAGTTTTCGTTTATCATATGAGCCAGAACTTGAAAAATTACCACTCACCACTGGTCGCCCTGCTGCCACAGCGGGCTGTTTGGAGAGCAGCGACTGTAAATGGAGCACATTATTTACACACACACACACACACACACACGTGCTTTAATCAGAATTTAATTAACATATTAAGAACCTTAATTCAGTGTTAATTTGAGTACCCACACTCAGCAAACCAAATTGCATCAACACAAAAGAAATGTTTTCTGACCTGAAGTTTAACCAGAAACACTTGGTCATCTTCTGCCTGAATCTCCTTTTCATGTACAATCTAATGAGAGGAAAGAGAAAAGGCAAAGGACAATTTAAAATCTAATATGCAATGGATTGGATAAAACATTCACAATGCCTGAAGGGATATCAGGACTTTGTGCAGTGAGTGTGAACTGTAAAAAATTATGTCTAAGGTAATGCATGATATAGCCAAACTTACCTGGAAGGATTAAATTAAGAGGATGTTTTTGAGTTAGGGTTATAAATGTACACCTGTACCTTTCTGACTGGTGGCTTGACTATTACATCTTCAAAGCTGTCATCTACTTTTACTGTCTGGAAGTTCTCATGAAGTATGGCAATCTTTTTCTCATTATCCCAACCTGATGGACTGGTAGAGGAGAAAGAGGGTTACAAACTAAAATACAGGTGGTCCTACAGTCTCTAGAACTTGCACACACAAAACTAGGCTTACATAAAGACAGAATCTCTTTCCACCACGTGTGCAGGGTAGTGGAACGGAAAGCCGTAGAGTCTGTGGACCAGATATTTGTACAGGATCTCCAGGTTCTTCTGCTCTTTCACTGATGTGTAAAGCAGAGAGGCGCCGTCTGACACAGCTGTCAAGGACATTTTCAACACTTTTAAACTTCCAAACTTAGAAATAATGATAAAAGAAGCACTAATGTTACAAAACAGCATTCTTTTCATAAGACAAGGCACAACAAAAAGCCTGATCCTGGCTTATAATTGCTACAGGGGCACAAAAGAACTGAGGCAAGATGTAATCTTAACTCATTTTTAAACAAAATAACCTTTTAAAAATGAAACACACTTCACTCAGCATTGACTTGGGAAAACTATGCAGAGAAACAAACAATCTGAAGCAGCACCAGGTAAACTGTGACTTTAATTGAACTCAGTTTACAACAAAGCAAAGCACCCGCAATCGTTCAACAGCTTACAGTGGCCAAATACAGCTGGGAAATCGGTTCTCTAAACAAAACACCTTGCAATATCAATAAATTAGCTGAAGATTATCAGAGAACAGGCAAAAACGGAGAAGTCCAAAATTTCAGGACCTGACCAGAACACTGGAGTGTTGACAGCCACATTAAGATCCTGCATATGCACCATATTTCCATTTTGTTCTCTGAAACAGTAACACTTTTTGGTTGAGATTTAGAGGTTACAGCAGCTAAAGGCAAAGTCTAAAAGACAACCATGTCTTAGTGAAGGATACACTGCAGACAAAAGCGTCTGATGTGGGACTGGATGAAGTCCAGGTGTTCGTCTCTGTAGTCGTGCTCTTTTTCCAATGTGCTGATAGCATCACACTGAGGACAGAAGTACATGTCAGAGGTGAAAGCTTGAGAGGAGATGCGATAAATAAGCACTGTGTTGCTATAAGATGAAACCTTTCTTGCTAAAAAAAATAAGTGAAAATATCTTTATAGGGGGCTATAACACTGTAAAATTATAAATGATACAATAAATAATTAAAATAATGACATTTTACAACATGTTGAGGAGAAAGAGCAAATGTGTGTACCTTTGTGCAGACCACCACTACTGGTATTCCCAAATTGTGCGTAAGGGTATTGTCTCCTAATGGCAGCAGCACACTTTCCTCCTCTTCACTCCTCCTCTGAGGTGTTCCATCCTCCCCACTACCTGGCTCTGTGTATTCCTGGAACTGTTTTACCACTGTACACACACACACACACAATAAAAGCATTAATATACACAGATAATCAAATACTAAAACCCTGAAGAGGTCCATTTTTAAAAATGTGATAATATAATTCTCCTAATGTTTAGACAAAACTCATAGAGGGTCGGTCCAATGCAAGATTTTGATACTTTGATAAAGATACCACGTCTCTGAGTAATGTCTTGTGTAGTTTTGTGAAGAAATACCAATTTATCTACTTGTAAGTCTGATAGCTGTCAGTATGACTCACGTCTGTGCTCCAGCTCCCGCAGCTTTTCTGGGGCGACTCGGAGTTTGTCGATGTGTTCCCTAGCAACGGCGGCCCACTTCTGGAGAGAGTCCAGGGCATTCCAAGGCCGCGACATGTCAACAGTTATCAGCAGCAACGTGTTTTCGATAGAGTCAACTGGTACAGCAACTCCCTGTAGACCCTTATGATAAAGGTCTCCGTCTAACACCCATGCATTACATCTAGTGTGATCTAAACACAAACACATACACACATGCAACATAAGTTAAAATAAACACTCCTATACAGGCTACTGCTGTATTCAGCGTAATTAAACTCAATAATTTGTTTTATGAACAGCAGGTTACCATCAATGTCATCGTCATGAACACTGAAGTAGAGGTATTCCAGGCCACGACCTTTCATATACTCTTCAACCCCCTGTAGCTTTGCAACCAAGGTGGTCTTTCCCGAGCCCACCTCACCTAAACACATACACAGTTTAAAAAAAAAAAAAAAAAAAAACAAGCCTTAATTTTGGCCAGTCAACTGCAACATACTTGTCCATGCCCCATACAATAACAATTAAACAACAACAGCAATAATAAAATCAAATTTAATAAATGCCTGTTAAGTGGGACACTAACTGAGGCTAAACAACATACTACGTGACTGTTTCTGGTGCACAATTTGGATAACACAAAAACCACCATTTTCCTGGAACAAATTTTTTAGGTTTTGGGTTTTACAGGCTTTTCTGTGTTTTAAAAATTAAAATGTAAAAAGTTTTAAAAAGTAGGAAGTACTTTTATTCATTACTATTGTTTGGAGTTTGCATGCTCTCTCTGGGTACTCAGGCTTCCTTCCATAATCCAAGGACACGTGTGGGGTTAGGTTAAGTGGTGATTCTAAATTGCTTGTAGGTGTGAATGTGAGCGTAAATGGTTCTCTCTCTCTCACTCTCTTTCCCTGTGTTAGCCCTGCAATAAACTGGAAACCTGTCCAGTACCCCGCCTCTTGACAATGACAGCTGGTATAGGCCCCAGTCCTCTCCATGACCCTAATTTGGATAAGAGGAAGAAAATCTATGTATGGATGGATGATAAAAATAAAACTTGGCATGAAATGACTTGAGTTTTATTCTTTCTAAATACACCTACATGAGGAGGGCTTAGAGCATAATTTTAATTGAGATGAGGATGTCTACATGTCTGTGAGTTAATGGCCTTCACAGTGTGTTGGGTTCCTGCTGTAATTTCTATTATGATCAATCTTGCCTGTGTCAAATATCTTTAATATTGTAATTCTAAAAAAGAAAAACACTGATGCATAAACTAAAAAAAATAACTGACTATACTGACTGAAAACCCCAAAAAGCTGAATTAAAACATGAGACCATGATAAATAATTTCAAAATTTTTCCAGGTTTAATGTGACCTATAACATGTACAATTCAACTGAAAAAGAAACAAGGCAGAAAAATATAAAAAGTATAAAATGCACAACAAACTGGTTGGGGTGTGCACTACCTAAACACTAATGTTTTGGTGAAACATCATTTACTTTAATTACAGCATTCAGTCTTTTGGGTACATACCTATCAATAAACGTGACTCTGATTAACCCCAAATAAACTGCCCTAGTATGATCTTCCTGATAATAACTCAGCTGTATCCTACAGCAAAAGCCATGATATGCAGAGAGCTGACAAAGCATCAAAGGGATCTTATTGTTTCAAGGTATTAGTTTAGAGAAGGGTACAAAAAATTGCCAAGCATTATACATACCGCTGAACACAATGAATGACAGTCATCAAGAAGTAAAAAATATGGAACTGGGGCTTTAGTCAAGTTGGAGGGACTTATGAACAGTTCATTCATTCGGTCATTTTTGGTCCAAATAATTCAGATAGCTGCCGGAGAGCTGAAAAGGATTTTCACCTTTTAGCATGACAATGACCCCAAGCATACATTCAAATCAACAAAAGAATGGCTTCACCAGAAGAAAAGTAAAATTTTAGAATGGTCCAGCCAGAGCCCAGACCTAGCGCCAGTTAAAAATCTGTGGGGTGACCTGAAGAGGACTGTGCACAAGAGATCCCCTTGCAATCTGACTGATTTGGAGCACTTTCTTAGGAAGAGTGGGCATTATTGCCAAATCAAGACATGCCATGCTGATAGACTCCTACCCAAAAAGACTGAATGCTGTAATAAAGCAAAGATTGCTTCAACAAAGTATTTGTTTTAGAGTGTGTATACTTATTCAACTGGCCTAGTGTTGAAATGATTTTTTTGTGGTCTCATTTTTTTAACATCAGAAAAACCTGGTATTTTGACAGGGGTGTGTAGACTTTCTATATCCTCTGTATGTGTGTGTGTATAAAACACTAGATTAACTCTGGCACAGAGGTTGCTGCTAAAAACAGATCAAAAGCCTAGACAATATACTGTGCATATTATGCACAGTATATTGTCTAGGCTGTATTACGCACTAGTGATATCCCCTCTAACAGGGGTGTCCAAACATTTATCAAAGAGGGCCAGATTTATTCATAGGAAAACACCCAAAGGCCAACAGTCCCTCCTGATATTAAAAGTTACAGACATACATTTCAGGGCAAGTGTTCTCCACCATCTTCATGACAGTCTTTGATAAACTCAAGCTCCATAAAAGGTTTGCAGTGTTTAATATGGCACTTAATAGCTTGCTCTGGTAGTATTTTAATGTGAATCACTGCCATTGTGAGGCCAGGCCAGTTTTGAATTGTTTGAAGTCCTTATGCATGGCAGTACTCTCTTGGCAAATTAGGCAAACACAACTGTTTTGCTTTTCAGTGAAAACATATTGGAAGCAGCGCCCTCACTATCAACTTTTCTTTTTTAAAAGGTATCAATTGGCAGAAATTATATTACAACATAAGAACATGCAACATAGATCAAATGTTGCTGCCACCATAAGATGAAGAGAGAAACTGCATTTTGAACTAGTATAATCTGGAAACGTCTGCCCTATAAGTTGACAGCATGGCATTGTTATTGCATGTGATTATGGCAAGGCTGCATCCATTCTCGCTCTCTGCCATATTACCTGAAACCGACAGGGGGACTCAACGCATCATAAAGCAGAGCTTGCAGACGTTGTCATGGGTAGCAAAATAGTCCAGTGGACTCACAGTCACATTATACATGGGTAACCAGCTGTCTGATTAGCTGCAATAGGTTTGCAGGCTGCGGATTATCCCGGGCGGATGTGCAGACAGTGTGTTTAGTAAGCGAGACAGGGAGGCACCCTCTCCGCTTCACTCAGACAGAGCCCCGTGGCTCCGCACAATAAAACAAAAACACAGTCCGCTGGTCTGTCTTTGCCAGTCACAGTCACCTAGCTGCTGCTAGAATGACTTGCAGGCTCTCCCATCATCCCGAGAGCGGTGAGTGCGGCGGCTCAGAAAATGCACCTGTCTCCACCTCACCGGCACAAAAGCCCCATCAGTCCAGAGCGAGCTAGCTTAGCAATCTAAAAATTAAATGTAGGTGATTGCCAGCTCCCGGACTGTTACAGCTAACGGTGCCTACTGGTTAGCCAGGAGACTGCAGACAAACACAGATACCCACCCATGACCAGGACATTTTTCCCAGATGGTAGCTTTGATCTTGAATGGGTTGACACTTCACTCAGGATAGTGGACCTGCAGACAAAGCATCACTGTTACAACACACCCAAACAAGACTTGTTCATTCATTCAAAAACAACGAGAAGCTAACAGGAGCTGCTGCTGCTGTGTCACCAGTACCCAGTCAGTCAGTCAGCCAGCCTGCTGGTGCTGATGCTAGCTAGCCTCATTAGCAGACTAGCTGTCAAACCATCCTTATCCCAGCACAGTGGACCCTCCGCGCTCCCAAACTCTGGTCTCAACAAACCAAACTGTAATTACTCATCGCCCACCATAAGTTCTGTCCGTCATCCTCTTCTGGGTTGGAATTCTCCAGTGTGCTCCTCGGTCCGGTTGAATTGGAGGATAATAGTGCACTCCTCCCTGAAGTCGCCATCTTCGCAGGGCTGGTAAACCGAACGGAGCGCCCGGATGTAGCAGCAGCGTTAGCCTAGCCTGGTGTACCGTACTGAGAGCCCGGGCCGGGGCGTGGTCCGGCCGCACAAAGCTGCGGTCCTCCTGCTCCAGACATGAAATCATCTCATCAACAGGGTGACCACATCCCAAAGAGATAAATGTGAAACAATAAGTATTTTCGTGTGGGACAATGCCTAGGGGCAAGACAAATATATTCTATTTGAATATGATCTTCCTTCTATCCCAGTAACCTTAAACACTGTTGATAGCTGCTATTTTGGTTTCTGCTTTGTCTGTTTAGTAATAATTTGGGTTTCAGTGGAGCTGCATCCATCAGCTACCACATCTCTTTTTCACAATCACAATCCTTTACTAATCCCAGAGGATATATGCCACATATGAAAGATAAAAGAATGAAAATGTGTGAACCTACATGTAAAAATTGAAATGTCTCATAAACACTCAAAGTTAAAACAGTAACATAGTAAATATTAATATATATACATATGTAAGATAGAAAAATGAAATTAAAAAATAAATAAATGAACTTGTGTAAAAGGTGCAATATGTCACATAGAAACACAAAGTTAAATACAGTACTATAAACACTATATACAAGATATGGCCATAGGAGAAACAGTCAAGTTATTAAAGGGAGGAGCTGTAAAGTCTGATGGCCACAGGTAGGAATGATTTCCTGTGGCGTTCTGTGGTGCATTGTGGTGGGATGAGTCTGCAGCTGAACGTGCTCCTGTGCCTGTCCTGCACATCATGGAAGGGGTGTGAAGGATTGTCCAATATTGTCTTTATTCAGTTCAATTCAGTTGTATTTATATAGTGCCAGTTCACAACAAAAGTAGTCTCAAGGCACTTTACACTGTAAGGTGAAGACAGTACAGTATTAGAGAGAAAACCCCAACAATCAGACAGTCACCTATGAGCAAGCACTTGGCGACTGTGGGAAGGAAGAGACCTTCAGCAGAACCAAGCTCAGGGAGGGGGCAGCCTTCTGCCTCGACCAGCTGAGGGTGAGGGGAAAGAGAAGAGAGAAAGGAGAGCAAAGAGAGACACAGTCTATGGAAGACAGAAGACATTTTATCACTTGCAGCAGCAGTGAAATGAGGTGGGTGGAGCAGAAATGCCCAGCACATCATAAGAAGCCCCCAGCAGCCTAAATCTATTGCAGCATAACTAAGCCTTAACTATAGGGTTTATCAAAAACCCTATAGTTAAGGGCTAATCTTAAATTTAGAGAGGGTGTCTGCCTTCTCAATACAAACTGGGAGCTGGTTCCTCAGGAGAGGGGTCTGATAGCTGAAGGCTCTGCCTCCCATTCTGCTTTTAAAAACTTTAGGAACCACTAGTACGCCTGCACTCTGAGAGTGAAGTGATCTATTGGGAAAATATGGTATATTGAGGTCTTTAAGATAGGATGGGGCGTGATGGTTCAGGACTTTGTAAGTAAGTAGATGAATTTTAAATTCAATTCTTGATTTAACAGGAAGCCAATGAAGAGAAGCCAATATAGGGGAAATTTGATCTCTCTTTCTAGTCCTTGTCAGTACTCTCGCTGCAGCATTTTGGATCACTTGAAGGCTTTTTAGGGAGCTTTTAGAACAGCCAGATAACAATGAATTTCAATAATCAAGCCTAGAATTAATAAATGCATGAACTAGTTTCCTTATCATCACTCTGAGACAGGATGTTTCTAATTTTGGTGATATTGTGAAGGTGACAAAAGGGGGTCCTACATATTTGTACAATGTGAGCATTAAAAGACATATCCTGGTCAAAAATGATTCCAGGATCATTAGAAAGAGTGTTTCTAAGGTTTTTAGGGCCAAATACAATAACCTCAGTTTTGTCTGAATTTAAAAGTAGAAGATTACAGGCCATCCATTTCTTTATGTCTTCAAGACTTGCCTGTAGTTTAACTAATTGATTTGAGTCACCTGGCTTTGTGATAAATATAGTTGGTTATCATCTGCGTAGCAATGAATATGTATACAGTGTTCTCTAGTATTATTGCCTAAGGGAAGCATGTACTGTATCAAATGCTGCACTGAGGTCTAGAAGAAGCAGCCCAAACAAACATCAGCTGTCGAAGCCACCATATTTAATGGCACATCTGTGGGTAAACTATGAATAATTTTTTCTCTAATGGATAAAATTGTATTTGTAAAGAAATTCATGAAGTTGTCACTCATAAGCCCTAAAGGAATACATGGGTCAACAGATGTCTGACTCTTTGTCAGCCTGGCGACAGTGCTAAAAAGAACCCTGGGGTTGTTCCTATTCTGTTCTATTAGTGACAAATAGTAAGATGTCCTTGCTTTATGGGAAGCTTTTTTATAGATTAACAGACTATTTCTCCAGGCCAGATAAAGGTGTTCTAAATAGTGGAATGCCATTGCCTCTCCAGTTTACATGTTACCCACTTTAAAACGTGTGTTTGACAATAAACCAGGAAGTCAAACCTCTCTGATTTGTTGCTTTCTTTCTCAGAGGAGCTACAGTATCCTGACTCGTACGTAGTGAGGTTGTGAGACTATTAACAAGATAATCAACCAGACCAGAACCTGACCTGACCTGAACCATGACTCTGGGGGGTTGATTAATTTAAACTGATGTATTCTCCCTGTTGTAACCAGGTTTCTGTGAGACAAAACAAATCAATATGTTGATCAATTATTAAATCATTCACTAACAGAGATTTAGAAGGCACAGACCTAATATTCAATAGTTACATTTAATTGATTCACCCTTAGGTGCTGTTGGAATGGCTATATTATTCTTTCTTTGTGAATTTTTAAGGTTAACTAATTTTTTTACTAATTTTTGGTGGATTTATTTTAGGTGGTTTGGGAGTAGACACAGCCTCTATATGGATGGGGTTTGGGGGGGTTACAGGAGGAGAGGAACTGCAGAGAGGCAACTCTGCTACCTGGTCCCAACTCTGGACAGTCATGTTTTGGGGGGGTTTAATAAAATTGACCAGATTTCTAGAAATGAGAGCTGCTCCGTCCAAAGTGGGATGGATGCCATCTCTCCTAATAAGACCAGGTTTTCCCCCAAAAGTTTGTCAATTATCTACGAAGCCCACACCAATTTCTGGACACCACCTAGACAGCCAGCAGTTTAAGGACGACATGCAGCTGAAGATGTCATCACTGGTCAGATTGGGAAGGGGACCAAAGAAAACTCACAGTCTGACATTGTTTTAGCAAATTCTCACACCGACACAATATTAATTTTAGTGACCTCCCATTGACGTAACCGGGTGTCATTACTGCCGACGTGAATTACAAGATAACCATGTTTACGTTTACACTTAGCCAGCAGTTTCAGATTTGCATGAATATTGCCTGCTCTGGCCCCCGTGATACTTCCATCAGAGAGTCAAGCTACACACACCCCTGACGTCACTGGCCTTGTGGATCAGTTTGTTGATTCTGTGTGTGTCTGCTGCTTTCAGCACAGCACAGGATGGCACTGGCTTCCATTGACTCGCAAAACATTCTGAGTGTCAGCCGGTGGATATTGAAGGACCGACGTCATCAAGCTACAGGTTTGTTGTAAGACTCACTAATATCTGATAAAATTGACCCCCCCCACCCCCCCACCCAAAAAAACAAACAAAAAAAGCCAACAAACAAACAAAAAAACTTGGAGAGCCACTTTACTCCTGCTTCACCAAGTTTTTAGAAGATTCCCTGTCTTTATTGAAGCTGTATTTCTTCAGATTTGGGGTAGATTTTTCCCCCCATATTCTATACAATTTTGCACAGCTTGGGACTTTGTCCAGACCTGTAATTTTCCCCATGACAGTTATGAAACCCATTATGGCAGTCTTTCTTCAGAACTAGTCATTAAAACCCACACTCTGTGTTCACTTTTTTTAAACTACAGTAGATCTGACCAAAATGCAGGATATTGTCTCTGTATCTGTGACAGGGGGACAAGGGCTGAAAATGCTGTGCAGGCCCACATAATGAGGGACATCTGGTCACCCTACTCATCCACCAACTAACACAACTGCAAACCAAGTCCATTCATGCAGTTTATTACAAATAAATATGTAATTTAAAAATTAAACCAAATAAGTGCTACATTTTTGCAAGTTTGGACTAAACATGAAATAAAACCTAAGCTGTTAGAAATGCCCTAATACTTATACTACAAGCCCCATTCACCTATTATTCTATGCCTTTGGGAACATTTAACTATCATCCACATATTCATACTCCAATGGATGCACTGGGAGCAATTACGGGTTCAGTGTTTTGCCAAGAGACACTTTAGTATGCAGACTGGGGCAGCTAGAGATTGAGCCACCAACCTTCTGGTTGGAGGATATCCTGCTCTACCTCCTGATCCATAGTGGCCCCCATGTAACTGTTCTAGGCTATGAAAATAATTGGGTTATTTGTTCTGGCTGATTTGTCCAAATACATTATTGGGTTTTCAAAAGAACCTCGCAAATCCGTTTTAGCTAAAATATCCTCTTAAATGTGCTGCCTCCAAATTCACTGCCTTGATTTGTGAATATTGTGGTACTAGGCCTAAGCCTATAAGGAGATAAAGAGATAATACCACGTAGGAATTGGATGCACTTCAAATGGACTGTTCAGGGATGTAGAAGTTACAAAACATGTTCAGTTATAGCATGTTACAGCTCATTATTTAAATATTTTACTATTGTTATTCTGTATCTGGAAATACTTTGCAATCAACATTTCAAAAATTGAGGTATGCATCTTTGATGTGTGAATGTTAATGGATTTGTAAAAACTATACATGATAATATTTTGTAGTATAAATTATTTTAATTAGAAAATGGATGGATGATAGAAATACAACACTTATAAATGCTATATTTTTATTGAGGTTTATATCAGTAAGAAAGCTGTATAATAATGAAGGATGACTTAAGAAGAGTTGGTGGGATTAAATAAGTGTACACTTATTTCCACTCCTTTTTGGACCTGTAAACAAAACCATCAAATGTTATTAACATACTTTATTTTAAAGAATGACTAATTTCTGTATACTGTTACATAAAAAAAAAATTGAGCAAAAAATTTATTTAGAAACCGTGTGCAAAAATGAATCAGATAGAGGAATGCAGTACACCTCATTTATACAAGCTGATTTCCAGCTTCAGTTCCAGCAAGAAGTTAAAGCTTTGTACAATTCTAAGTTTATTTGTTAAAAAACTTGCCTGTATACCTTAAACTAAAACAACAATTTATTAGGTACACCTTGCTTGCATTCATAAAAAATGTTGCACAATAACCTATCATATTCACTCAATTTCCACTCTTTTAGGCCCACCCTACTTGCACTGATTTGGACCTCTTTTGCCTTCAGAACTGCCTTAATTCTTTGTGGCATATACCATGCCTATAAAAAGTATTCATCTCCCTTGGATGTTTCACCCTTTTATTGCTTTAATAAATGAAATCATGGTCAATATAATTTGGCTTTTTTGACAAAAATTTGCAAAAAAAACTTCTGTCATGTCAAAGTGAAAAGTGTTTGACAAACTGATGTGTGTGTGTGTGTGTGTGTGTGTGTGTGTGTGTGTGTGTATATATATATATAGATAGATAGATAGATAGATAGATATAGATAGATATAGATATAGATATATATATATACATATATTCAAGATGGCCTGCTGAAGACACAGAGCATCAAAATAGGGAAAAATGACTTTGAGTGCAGTATTGTTGTTGGTACAGAATGAGCTAGTGTGAGTCTTTTAGAAACTCCTGATGTACTGGGGGGGCAGCACGGTGGCGTGGTGGTTAGCACTGTTGCCTCACAGCAAGTGGGTCTGGGCTCAAATCCAACAGCCGGCTAGCCTAGCCCCCCGTGTGGAGCCTGCATGTTCTCCCAGTGCTTGCATGGATTCTTAGTCCAAAGACAGGTTAATTGGTGATTTTAAATTGACTGTAGGTGAGAATGTGTACATGAATGGTTGTTTGGCTCTGTGACAGACTGGCGATCTGTCCAGCGTGTACCCCGCCTTTCGCCCCATAAAAGCTGGGATAGGCTCCAGCACCCCCTGAAACCTTGAATTGGAAAAGCAAAAAAAAAAAAAAGAATGATCTACTGGGATTTTCCCACAAAATCATCTCTAGGATTTGCAGGAAATGGTCCAAAAAAGAGAAGATGCCTTGTTGATGCCAGAGGTCAAATGAGTATCTCCAGATTGCTTTGAGCTGATAGGAAATCACCAGTAACTCAAATAACCATTCCTTACAATCCAGGTATACAGAAGAGCATCTCTGAAGGCACAGCACATTGTACATTGTAGGAAATGTGCTACAGCAGCAGTATCAACAATTCAGGCTGCTGGTGGTGTACTGATGAGGTGAATATTTTCTTGCTGCACTTTGGGCCCCGTAGTACCAACTGAGCAGTGTTTAAATGCCACAGGCTTCCTAAATCCATCCCTTTACAACCACTCATCTTCTGATGACAGTAAGCAGGAAACCCAATTCATCATGAATAGCCTGTATTTCCTGTTGTAATGTATATCCAAGGAAATGGTTCCAGCCTGAAGAGTCAGGTTTTAAAGGTCAATGCAATGTGGCATTTTTGCCCACACAATGTTAAGGACAAATGCAATGCAATGTCCTTAACACAATTTCCCCCTAGGATTAAAAAAGTATTCTGATACTGATTCTGATTCTGAAATGCATCAAACCTCTTGAAATAATTCTTCAGATCATTTGCCTCAGTCTTGGCTGCACTTGCTAAATTGCACATGACCAGGACACATTCTAGTGCAACACTAATCGTGGGGAAGTGAGCTATCACAGCTTGTACAGAAGTAATGCGGGCACTCCACTGAGTATCAGAGAGAAGATGAAGACAGAATCCTATTTTTTTGGGATCACCCATCATTCTAGAGTAGCATTGAACCGATTTTAAATATGATTAACATGACCAGAAAAAGTTGAGATCTCTGGACATGAGTCAGCTGCATACACTCCCACCAGACTCTGGGTATGGGAAGCACAGGGAGAAAATTGGTTTTTAAAACCTGAGCTTGCATTCCTTTCACCTTTCCTGACATACTAGCTCCATTATCATAACCTTATCCACGGCAATCTTCTCTGAAATTTCTCTGCCCATCTTTTTGTGAAAGTCGCTGAATCGAATGAATCTCTTAGATAGTTGATGTGACACTCTTACCAAAATCATGTTCTGTTCAGTGTGAGATATGTCTGGTGTTGTCACATATGATAATATGTGTAATAGATGGCATCTTCTCTTTCTGCCAGGATGTTTTGGTTTTTCTAGTCTTCTATTAATGAGAACAGAGTTATTATAGTTTTGTATTGTCTAGTTAGTTTTTATTTTTATTTCATTTTGAGTTTTTGATTTGAACTCAATTTAGTTTCAGTTAGATTCCAGAGTGAGTTTGCTCATTTCAGTTTAGTTTTTATTGTCTGAAAATGTTTAGTTTTAGTTTAGTTTTTATTTGTTTCAGTGTTAGTTTTAGTTTTCTTAATTATTGTAATATGGATTGTATTTGTAAAGAAAAGATTTAAGATGTTTAGTTCAGAAATTACAATACAAACACAACACTTTGTGAAGGCAGATGAGTCACAATCATGTAGACACCCTGAGTCTCAATAAACAGACGCACCAAAGCCTCATCAGACAGGCTGCCAGACCAAATTTAATCCAGCTGACAAAGACTAAAACTAAGGACATTTCCTGTATATTTTTATTTGATTTTAGTTAGCTTCCTAAGCCCACAGTGTCATTGTAGTTAGTTCTGATTTTTTCCTAAAAGTCTAGTTTTGATTTTTATTTCAGTTAACTAAAATTATTTTTCTCATGTAGTTTTAGTTTTTAGTTTAGTTTTAGTTAACTATAATAACCTTG
>VUQH01070212.1:0-19664 GCA_015106775.1 Etroplus canarensis
TGAAGGAGGACATGCAGAGTGTTGGTGTGAGGGAAGAGGATGCAAGCGATAGGGTGAGATGGAGGCAGATGATCCGCTGAGGTAACCCCTAACAGGAGGAGCCAGAAGAAGAAGAATGTCAATTAATTAAAAATATATAAGGTCAAATAAGTGTTCACATAAATACCCCCTTTAATGGGACTGACCTATTTCAGCAGAGGTCCAGCTAGTTGATTCCAGCAGTGTCACAATTAGTGAAATGGAGATCACCTGAGTGCAGCTGATGTGTGTCAAGTGATTGTAGTATAAAAACATCTGTCTGGGAGGTCCAGTCTCTGGTTCATCAGTATTCATGCTACAATTGCAACATGAGGACAAAAGAACACTCTAAGCTTCTTAGAGAAAAGATCACTGAAAAGTATAAGTCAGAAGATGGCTACAAAAATATTTCCAACTCACTGGACATCCCACGGAGTTCAGTCAAATCCATCATTAAGAAAAGGAAGGAGTATGGCACTTGTCTAAATCTGCTTAGCTGACCATCCTCACAAACTGAGTGATTGGGCAATAAGAAGACTTGCAAGGGAGGCCACTAAGACACCTATAACCACTCTGAAGGAGTTCAGTGGCTCAGATGGGAGAGACTCTTCATACAGCAACTATTGCCTGGGTTCTTTACCAGTCAAAGCTATATGGGAGAGTGGCAAAGAGAAAGCCACTGTTGGAAAAAAGCTCATATGGAATTCTGTTTTGCAAGGAAAAATGGAGAAAAATTGCAGTGTCCAGATGTGCCAGCCTGATTGTGACATATCCACACAATCAGTGCTGTGTTTGCAACCAAAGATGCATCTATTAAATGCTGACCTAAATGGGGTGAATAATTATGCAACCATTTAATTTATCTTTTAAATTATTAAATAATTGATATTATTTGTAAAACTCTGTTTTCACTTTGACATGAAAGAAGCTTTTTAGCAGATTCTTGTCAAAAAAAGCCAAATTATATTGACCACAATTTAATTTATTAAAACGATAAAAGGATGAAACATCTAAGGGGAGTGAATACTTTTTATAGGCATTGTAATGTGTTTTATATGCGATGCCCATGTTTCACTTAGGTGTGCAATTACCAAAATTTGTATTATTAACAGTAATAATGAGTCAAACTAGCCTTCATTTATTTTGATTACAAATACAACACATAAATGAAACAAAACTAGTTTCTCCATCTGATACAGACATTTTTTTAACAAAATGAAAGATTAATGAAAAGAAAACAAATGGCCTTTAAAGTCAAATTGTAGTTTTTTCACATTATCACTTCAGTCAAGACAGTCTGAAGATCTGGAATTTCTGCGGTACTCTCAAGGGGCTCGGCTCCAGCTCCTCCTCCTCCAACTCTCCCTGTACTTCCATTGGTGTGTTCCAGAGCTCAGGGTCTGTGTTGTCTTGATTTGGAAGGCTGTGCTGTCTGTCCTTTGGACACTCTCTGTTGTAGGAATGCACATACTCCTCCACGCTCTCCCCATTGTGTTCAAGAGGAGCGTGACACAGAAGACCCGAGTGCCTCACTTTTGGGTGCAGACGCAGCCAGTACATCATGTAGTGGATGCTGAAAAAAGACAGGCAGTTTTTGTTCATTAACTTTAATCTGAAAAAATGCCTCCAGTCAGTTTGAGCAGAGAAAAAACCCCCCACCTGTAGTCACACACCCAGGGGTTTCCTCCCAGTTTTAACTTTGACAGGAAATAGAGGTCTTCAAGAACCCCATATTGAACAAAATGCAGGCTGTTGTCTGACAAGTCCAGCTCATGGAGGTGCAAGAGCCCAAAAAGTGAACCTAAGAAAGAGAAAACAGATGCATATGCATAGCCCCCGTTAGTTTATTGACCTCAGTATAAATATATGTAGACAGTCTTGCTACTGTTTATTATTAGCCAAGAAACTTAAAAGAAGTGCATTCAATCTCTAATATAAATGCTCTGACTGGCTTCAGTTTGTGTACATATAACTTTAGCACAGTAATCACTTTATTTCTACAATGCTCTCAGCTTTCCCCACCGTAAATTCAATTATAATTGTATACAGAAAGATGGCAAAATGCCCGTTGTCTCTCAAAACGAAAAATGGGAAACAGAAGTCTGCAGTACTGTTCTTAACCTTTTGACATTCCATGCTTTAGAGTGTCTATCACGCAAAGGAAAACACAGCTGCATATATGTATACAGTGGTGTATACAGAAAGCAGTTGTGTATGTAGATACAGACCTAATAAGTACTGTACACACAGTTGTATTTAAGTCTTATTACCTACCTTTGTCAAGGTGCTCCATGCTATTAGTGCTGAGGTTAAGGGTTCTGAGGCTGGATGCAGTGTGAAAATCTCTGGCTTTGAGATGAGTGATTGAATTATGAGACAGGTCAATGTGGACAACATCATCTGGAATACCTGTGGGCACCTCAGTTAAACCTGAATGTAGATGAAAGTGATAGAGGTTACTAAGTACAGATGATTATTTCATCTCTGTCAAAAATACAACTTTGCTCTAGCTAGATGTTCATTATGTGTTTTTTTTATGGCTTTTTCATATATACAATTAAAATTTGTCCAACCAAAGAGTGCTTTTAGAAATCAGCATGTGTTGAAGTACTGGATGTTATGCTGATAAATATTTCCGTAGAGGCAGATTGGAGCTCTGCTTCTACCCATAACTTGAATTTGACACTAAAATCAAGGCTTCCTGCCAGTGGGAGGCAGGTCATAGTAGCACATCAGATTTAGTCTGTTCTTACTACATAATAGAATATGTGTTTCTATGTTTAAAGGACGTATTCTGAAATATGAGCCAAATGTTAGCCTTTTTATGCAAATTTACAAGGTTACTACTATGATGTGATATCAATCAGAGGTTAAGTATGCAAGCAGAGTTAAACTGAATAAAAACACATGCCAAACAACATGTTTTCTCATTCTATGTCAGGCCCAGAAAATGCCTTGAGAAATGGAAGTTTAGTCATTCCAGCCGAGCAGCAGTAATATTTAATCATGAACACATGCTCTCCGACAGTTGCAGGTATTTTTCCTAACTCCTCTGTTACATAAGAAACACATGTGATGAAATTCTCAGAACATGGCTCATAGTAGAGGAGAGCAATGAGCTTGCCTCGGTTACTGCAGTCCATGCGTATTTGGGGGAAAATGTAGGTATGGCAGACTGTAGTAGCATCTGGTTTGCCTCGAATTGGACTGGGCTCTACAAAGTCTCTGGGATCCATCTGGTCATCCTGTAAGTCGCTTGTTGGGTCTGATTCTCTACACAGTAAGTCAGGGTCAACATCCTTCAACTTCCAGTTTTTTAGCCGGATGGGTTCTGCGCACCTAGCAGAGGAGATATTTGGAGACTCAGCAATGACTTACATAGCCCACACCATTTATAGGCTTTTGCTGAAATGACTTACTTGGCATGTTTTCCTAGATTACGGTTGCTTGGGACCTGAAGAGTACGTATAAGACTATCCATTGGGCAGAGACAGTTCCAGGGATTATCATACAAACGCAAATAGCGAAGATTTGGCATAGGGATGAGAGCCTCCTCACTGAGTGTTTGGAGCTGGTTGTGCTGCAGTAGTAGGGTTTTAAGTTGTGTCAGACCCTGGAAGGCCCCTTCCTCCACTAGAGAGATCTGGTTCTGCTGCAGGTCCAGGCTTTTTAAGCTCTCGTATCCAAGGAAGGCTTTATCACGAAGGATTTTGATTCGGTTTCGGGCCAGAAGGAAGTGGCTGGGCTCTTTGAACCAGGTATTTGAGGTGGGAATAGAGGAGAGATGTTGGTCCTGGCAGTCCACAAAGACCTCTCCAGATTCTATCGACTCTAAACAGTTAGGTGACATGAGACTGGAGAGGCTTGACCTGCTGTGACGGCCAGCGCTTATTACCCTGGCCCTGCGGATTCGAAAACAAATAGGTCATTATTCTGCAAAGAAATGGACTATACAGTCTGTGGACCCAAGCGTAATCCATACCTGTCCCTTGTGAGTTTGTGTCTTGCTCTTTTGAGGCCTTTGCCCTTTCCTGGTCTTTTCATCTCTGTAGATGGGAGCAGCAGGAGGAGCAAGCAGGCTAAGAGGAGAGAAGGTATCACACGCATTCTTAACCCTGCAGGAGTTGCCTTTTCACCAAGCAGAACTAGAGCCAAAGCAGGAGTTTGTGATAAAAGTCTTCAAGCCTGCAAACAGAAGCAATAGGTCAAAGGGCAAACATGTTATTGTTGATTGTATACAGTTGCTGCCTTCCCAGCAGAAGAAATGAGAGATGCTAAATTATGAAGGAGACAGGAGCCCCTCAAGAATGAACATGTATGTACAGCTTTAAAAGAAGATGGAATACTATGGCACTACTTGTTCCTTACATCATGGAATATTTCACTAATTTTATATAACTACAAAGATATAACAATTAAATACAAAAATAGTCAGTGTAGTATGATCAGCCACTTCTCTGCTGTTTACTGATTTTTTTTTTCTGCTTTCTGTTTATTCAGAAGCTCATTGTGTCAGAGCAGAGTGCTTTAATGTTACAGTAAGTAAACACTGTTAAGTGTTGATAATGTATCCTAAAATTAGATGAAAATGCATCATCTTGCTATCATATGTGCATACTTCTTTTAATTACAATTTCAACTTTCTTAAGTTTAATGAAAACAAAACCCTCATAAAACCTGTGGTACATTAAATTGTTTTTAATTGTATTCCATTTCATGATAAATAAGTAGCTTATTGTGAGTTTGTCAAACAAACGTTTTAGTAACTGATTCCTTACTGGTAGGATTACAGGTAACATTTGAACCTCCTCTCTTACAGGACATAATGGTTCAGAGAATTGTTGAAGGCTGCCCTTGCCTGCTCTGCTCAAACCTGTCATGGTCCTGGGTTTTTTGTAGTTTGGGTTTTGTTTATTTTTTTCTCTATTTATGTTTGAGCCTTAGTTTTGGGCCTGCCTATGTTTAGTATGGTTTATTGTAATCATTCAGTTAGAGTTTTGAGTTGCTGTTCTGGTTTTATTTTGATTCTAGTCCTTCTTTGTGTTTTGACATTTATTGTCCCTCTCATGTTTCCTTGTGTTCAGTCTGTGTGTAGGTTGTTTTACATTATAAGTCAGTGTTTCTTGTATTTAGTCTGAGTCTCTGTTCTAGCACCTGACTGTGTTTAACTATTATTAGTTCCCTTTGTGTTATCCTGCTGTGTTCTTGTCTTTTGTAGTGTGTCTATGTTCTCAGTTGTGTTCTCATTTTCTGTTTAATTTTGTAACTGGTCACATCTCGTGTATTATGTTCAGTGTGACTTCCTGTTCTTGATTGCTGTCATTTGTGCTCCCCTCCCACCCGTGACCGCTTTGTTCATTTGTCATTAGTCTTTGTGCTCCTCTGAGCAGTGTTGCGTTGTCCAGTTCAGTTAGGAATTCTTAATGAATAGTCTTGTCCTGTCCTGTTAAGTGGTCTCTGTCGTGTCATGCCATGTTAAGACTTCTCCCTATGCTTAAGGTCTTATTTTTGTACTCTTTGGGTTTAGTTTATTTTGATGGACTTTCTAACAGCTTATAATAAAGCTCACTTTCTCTTTATCTTTACCACATCTTGCTTTGGAGTCCTACATATTGGCTCCTCATCTTGTCCTGAACCCTGACAGATCCTTTATTACACATTCTTAACAAAACACAACAAAACAATAAAAGAACTGTCCAGATAAACCTACACGTAGAGTAAAACCAATCCAGGATTAAGCTTTGTGACTAGAAGATTGATGCTCTAAACTGTGTTCCAACTCACTTTTGTATAGAAGTGTTCAATAATTTCCTACATAGTGCTTCTTTTTACTGGCATCTTGCCCCTCGCTTTCCAGAATTATCCATGTGTCTGTTTGTCCAGTTAGAGTCTGCAGCTGGCTTGTATTTCATGCCAGCTAAATGATTTAGAGAAACAGATGCTACACTGTATTGTATGTACGTTGACAGATCTACAGGATCAGAGGTTTTCAGTTATGTTGTAGCTCTCTCTCACGGCCAGTAGTATTATGCCATACTATCTGATTCATATTTTCCCACATATAGTGTGAACAGGATTACCTTTTAATTTAAAATGAATTAAAAAGGGAATGTTGCTTTCTTATACCAGTGTTATTCGTAACACAGTAGTTTTCAAATTTTCCTTTTTTTGTCACTAGAAACAAACAACAAAACTAACTGTGATCTGTGCAAAGCTCTTTGTGTGGAATATGACAGAAATACTTGCTTCAGTCATTTCTTATATCTAATAGGAGCTGTCTGAGTCTTCAGTACCCGAGTCTGGCCTACTGCTACAGATGCACAGATAAAGGCTTTTACTACCTGGCCACGGGAAAGGGTTGTCACGATCTCCTACACCTCACCTTGTCCAGCTGCACTCAGGTCAGTTGGCGTTGTCCTCTCAGTCTGGCCACTCAGCTTTGATTGAAGACCGCACACAGTTTTTGACTTCCTGAGTCTGTCCTGGACAAATCTAGTCACTCTTCTGTTTGCACGTGTCCACTCTTGTTTCTGGCTCCACACTGTTGGTTTGGGCTCAGTGAGAGCTCAGTGCGAATGAGCAGATATCTGAAGCTCAGGGAGAGTAAAAGGCAGCTGTGGCCAAGTGGAGGGTTGGGTTAGACCACCCCCTCACAGTGTGTACTCGATGTAACATACACATACACTGAAACATAAAACACGCTCTCTTCGGAATGTGTATTAGTTTGCTTCCAGATGTAAAACTTTGTGGGGCCCTAGAAATTTGGGAAACAAGAAAAACTGCATTCAGGTGAATATTTAAAATTATGACAGACAGTTTTTCCTCTCTCTCCTCCTAGATGACAGTTAATGGGTTCAGATAAATTTTATTGAATGCCCTTCACGCAAAGAGATCATGATCAATGACATGTCCATGCTGTCAGATAGCTGTGTCCTGGAAAGTGTGTTGATTCTAAAGTATTTCAGATTTCATGCATCACTGCTCTGAAATGTTAAACTGAACATATAAAATGAGGAATAAATTAGACGAAAATTTGCTTTGTGGCCTAGTGGATAACTCCTTGCCCTCACACCCTTAGCCTCTTGCAGCAGAGAAGCTTTGCGACTTTCTTTTCTCTAGCAACCCCTCCTTGCCAGATCTCGCTGCTTGTCTGCCATTGCTGTGTTGGATGTTCCACATCTTATTGTCATCACTTTCAAAGCCATTTTTGAAGCAGTCAAACTAAAGTCTTTCAATACAGAGGGTGAAAACACATCCCAAAAACTCCATTTCCATACAAATTTAAAAAGATTTAATGGTGGTCCAGTTACTCGGTCTGTTGTATATGCCACATGCTTATTAGGCAACTACAAACTTGAGGAGTTCAGCTGGAATGCCCTATGCAGCAGCTCACAAGGCCTACACAGGCTCCATGCAGAATGCTCTAGAGCGACCGACACAGCCTCAAATCTGTGGCTTCCCTCAAATGCCTGCAGTACCTGGATATCTCACTGTGCAACAGGTGTGTATGTTTGTGACAGCCATAGTTTCAGATTTCATGCTTTGACTTTACATTTCTTGACATAATAGTTTTCAGAGTGAGGGATGTTGTGATACAGTACTTGAGTGAAGGCTGCTCAGCCACTAAACTGCAAGAACTGAATGTCAATCACTGTACTGAAATCACTGACCTCTCTGTCACGAGGACTGTACAAAGGTTGATACCGTTACTGCACAGACACATAGTCAGGCATATATATATATATATATATATATACATAAATATAAAACTTCAGAGACTGTGACAATTATTTCCTGGGTATTTACCCTAAACAGAGTGATACAAGACCCTTAAGTAGTATCATAATGCAGAGATGCATATTTATCAAGAATTTCAATACACGGCCAACTGGTGAGAGCTTATAGTGGGTCCAATTTTACTTCCTTTCCAAGTATTTTGTAACATCGACAGCTGAAGGGAAATAAATTTGTACCCAAACTGTTTCCTAGAAAAATAATTTCAAGAAAGGAGGTAATAATTTTCAGTTTCACTTGATTTTACTTCCTACAAGCATTTGAACAAAGAAAAATATCCATGTAGAAATGATTTCCAGCTTCCTCCATGTTCTGTTCCTTTTCATTTCCTAATCAGTAACACTTCATTACACATCTCATTTCCTTTTTTTTTGCGTAAAGCAGAAGCTGTTCAAGAATAAGAAACCTGGAATATAGTAATAATTCTCACTGTGTGGCTCTGCCTGATGGAGTGATCAAACCTTTTGATTTTACTGCAGAGGCCTATTCACAAAACAGATAGCTATGGTACACACACACAATCCTAAAGCCTTTAAATGTTATCTTGCTAAAGCAAATGTCTTTCATCCAGTCATTTCCTGCCATGTTTTCTATTTTGTTCTATCCTGCCTCAGATGACCGATATGGCAGTGCAATATCTAACAAGTGGATCTCAGTGCTTGCGAGAGCCTGATGTGAGTGGCTGTTCGTCTCACAGATGGCATACTTTGACACTTGAAAAGGATTCGTCCTCCATTTGTTTCTGTCACAATGGATCTCTAGGTAAATCACAGATTTAAGAGTCCTGCGAAGATGGTCTTATGCAGAAATTTTCCTTAACCCGTGAACGCCAACGTTGGGTGATTTTTACCCAATGTTACTGTTGAGTGACACTAACAATGAGCGTGTGTTTCCTCAGGGCAGCCACTTCGTATCTTCAGCTATGTGTGGGGTACTAGGAGCACAACACTGACCACCCCCCAATACTGGTTTGGATACAACATGGGACAAATGAGGCATCTAGTCATAAAACCCACCAAGAGTGATGATGCATGGGAAGTGGCAGAGCATCACTCAGTGATGACAACCGCAGTAAGTATATTGAGGATATAAACACATCAAAAACCTGACGAACCGGTAAAAATAGAGCCTCCAGCAGCAAATATGGTATATTTGCCAATCAGTCATAGCAATTAGTGCTGGGCCATTACACTTTAAATGAAGTGGATACACGAGATTATTTTCACACAAATGAATCTCATGACTAAAACTGCATGATCACTGTCAAATAATCAGCTTAAGTCTTACCTGTTTGTTTTTTTCTGTTCTGTACCTTTCAGGATAGAAGCCTGGACAGCAGACATATTTCATCAGTTTCTAATGGTATAATTGAAGTGGTGTAAAAGCTCTTTCATACCAGTGAATTCAAACATGAGTTCTACTTTGGATTTTTGTGCACCAATTTCCCTCTGGTTTTCTTCCAATTATTGTTTATCTATTATTGTAATAATAAGGTGCTGTGTTCTAACTAGAAATCATGATAAATAATGTTTATATGCACATTTTTCCATGTACTCAATACCGCCAGTCATCAATGGGCTGTAGGTACTCAATTCAAATTTTGTTTAAAACTCAAAAATGATTGAATGTAGTTTTTAAAAAGTTTCCTACTCCAGTTTTTGTTGATCTGTATTCTTTAGTGCTTGAATAGAATCTGTTTCTACACTTAAAACTTAAAAATGATGGCTAGTAGGAAAAACTACAGACAAAATCTTCCACAGATAACTAGTGCCTTTAACAGTAAGACATGGCATTCATGGTGTGTCTATTGAAAATGCTTAAGACGTTTCTCCACATGAACATTTGGCAAAAGAGAATTGGTTTGGGACATTGTCAGAGCTTTCTCACTTGTAGCACATAACAGGAGATAGTTTGGACTGGAAATTCTTTGTTTGGTTTAGGCATGGGTGTTGCCTGAGTAGAGGCAGAATGACCACTTGCCACCAGTGAAATCACTAGATTCTTACTATCACATCTGTGGAAATTTGCACAATTGGGCACACAGATTTTGTACAAGGCAGCTGGCAGGTTAAAGACTGTTTAATATCTGATCCAACTGCTGGAAATTTGCACCTGCACCTCAGTCAGATAATAGCTAGAAAAGATCAGAGCTTCAGTGCTTGTGTGAAAACGGCTTTATACTTCCCCATCAAAGTAATTACAAAGATGATTAGGTTTGAGGTCATTAATGGTCAACAGCTTAATTTGAAAGCTTGTTCATTTTCATCCTGTTTTGTTTCTTTTTCAAGATTTCTTGATGGTTTGTCTCTGCAGTGTGTGCACTGAATTGTCAGTTTTCTTGCTTTCATACTTTGTGTTAAATTAAACAGATAATATTTTATAAAATTGTACACTCAATTTTATTTCTACAGTAACCCAATTTTGTCAAGGGGGGCAAACACAGAAAGAGACTAGCAGAACAGATTCCATAGAATGTCAGTGACTTGTAGTGACTAAGTAACTTCAGCTGCTCCCTTGAATTTTCCCAAAGGATCACCACAGTGGATGAATCAGCATAGGCAATTTGGTACAGATCTTATGTTGGATGCCTCTCCTGACACAACCTTCCCATTGTGGAAGGGGCTTGTGTCTCTAGCTGGCTCGAACCAGGAATCTTTCACAGGTAAGGCAAATCTTTAAGCCACTACACTAATTTCAGTGATTTTTAGTGATGAGTGAAAAAGGCATTGCTGATGTAAAGTGGTTGGGCACTAAATTAAACTCATCTCAAGTCTGACAACCGGGGGGATGAAGAATACTTCTGATATATGGATGCTGGAAAATTATAAAGGAGGGCTTACCTACCGATCCAGAATGTCTACTGAGGCAACCAAGCATCAGTTCCAAAGCAAATGGCATTTTATAGGTGGAATGGGTCTAAGAATACCCAGGAGGTCCAAAATGAATACCCACTACAACATACAATGTGTTTGGTAGAAATTATAAACACTGTATTTAGTACTAAGATAAGAATTTCAAAAGCTGAGGTAATCCCAGTAAATGCTGCAGTTCAAGGGTGGCAGAGATGAAGTGTCTATCCCATGCTGCTGTCATAGCTTAAGATGCCCAGTACTACAAGGTAAACCTGAACAAAATAAACAAGCAAGGAAGTTTCTTTTTAACATCTAAAACAATGTGACAGTTTTGTAAAAAAAACCAACACTGATGTGCATATACATACATGCCAACCCTCCCAAACTCAATGCAGTTCATATGGTGGGATACAGTATGTACAGTGTTTCTTACACGTACAGAACATTTGCAAAATACTTCAGATTATAATACAGTATATCCTGAGTACAGAATTAAATAATTCAGCAGGGTAGAGTAACATTCATTCTCTTGGAGCTGCAGTAAAATCTGGCTCTTTCTTGTAATGTTAAAGCCCAATGTAATGATGCGTCACTGTCACCCTATAAAAAAAACAAACAAACAGGCCACTCAGCTGCCTAGCCTCAGGGATTCAAACCAGCTTTGTACCATCAGTCTGACAGAGCCTCTGTCTGCCTGAGCTTTAACCCACTGGTCACCTGGAGACTTTCCATTTATAAAGCCTAAAAGAAACACAGAGCAGGGGATATAAAATTAGGAAACACACAAAGAAGAGGCAGAACATGGACTGAATGTTCCATATTGTTTTAGGCTTTAGCTAATTAACTGTGCCACAGGGAAGTGTTATAATGTAAATAAAGAGCTTGCCAGTAACTGTGGTATGGCCTTCAGCTGTGTTGTTTTCTACTCCAAGCAGAACAATCTCTGGGCTGACATCCACTGATGTTCCACAGAGCTTCACCCCAGCTCTTAATGAGGATGGCACACGCACACTCACTGCTCCTATGTAAGACAAAGAATAAGGGGGATACGGAGAAAAGCAACATGACTCAAAAGATATAACAAGGAGCAATGCGTCTCATACGGTGAATATTCTTCTTTACACTGTCCGTTACCTTTTTCACTGTGAAGCTCAGCACTGCCACCGTCTCCCACATAGACATCAATGCCTCCGCTGTGAGAGGAAACCTTCAGGAAACTATTTGAACCATCTGCAAAAAAGCAAGCCTCAGGTGTTTTATTTTTCCATCCACTGATGGATACCGTACACAGGACACTGTGCGGTCATTCCATCTGCTTACCTATAATTGTATCTCCAGACACATTCTTCACATCAGCCTTACCTTGTAGTTAATGAAAGCACAAGGTCAGGATTAACTAATGCGACTGGTAGGTAAATTATAGTATTTATCATATAGAAAAAGACTGCAGACAGCATCTTGTCACTGCACATATCAGAAATCTCCAGCACTGAGTCAACAAGTTAATTGTTTCCATGCATGGGTCCATGCAGAGTGAGAGACTCATCTGTTACAGCAAAGAATTCAAATTCTGTATCAATGATGCATTTTCTTTACTACACAGCATAAGGCTATTTGTCCCTCTGATGTGATCTTTAAATAATTACTCTTTGTGACGCTATTCAGAAAAACAAACAGCAAACTGAGAGAATTATGATAAATTGGAACCACATTGCAGTTAAATCGACTTTGCTTGGATCTCAGCCCGGGATTCCTGACATACCTAGGTCCTGCCTTACCGAGGAAGTTAACATAAAGCAGCTGCGTACAGTACCAAAATGTGCTTATGTATAAAAAACAGCTTCTTTGTGCAGAATTCCTTGTTTTATGTAATGCTAATTTTTTTACCTGTTTGTTAACCTGTAAAAGGCAATGTAATATTGTAGCTGAGTTTGTTACAACTTTACACTATTCAGTGATGATAATTATCAATAAGCTTTTGATTGGTTTTGTACTGATTTTTATAAGCAACAGATTACTTTTTCCCAGTATCACAAAAAACAATGTTTGATTTTTTTTAAGAAATGAAAATAGGTTAAACTGACCTGACCACACTAGCAGATCTATCTGTAAAAAATAGTGACCGAAGCTGTCAAATAATCCAAAAAACGCAATCTGATGTGCAGCACAGAAGAAATCTTTAACTGCTTTTTACTTCACTTGCCATTTGAATTTGGATGAAATATTAACCACACCAATGGTTTAGACTGAAATTGATGCTTCATTAAAGATGAGAGATGGGTGCTTCTTTTTGCTCACCGTGTACAAGCCCCAGGTCAACCCGCCCTGAGCAGGAGGAGATGCAGCTGGACTCAGCATAGATGGCTTTGACCTTCAGAGGGCCACATTCTGTTGAAACCTTCATCTTGGTGCCCTGGAGCTTCTTGACATTCACTGCCTGCAAAAGTAAAGCTAATGACTGCACAGGGATGTAGGTGATGTATGATTTTAACTTTTTTTTTAAAAGCGATAACCTCTAATTAAAAAGGGACACATGAAGCTCTGCACTGCTAACATGTATCTTAGGGTACTGCTGCCCCCTAATGTCTGCTGAGTACAAGGACCAACAAGCGGTAATAACTGTCCTTACACTGTCTCCACCAGTACTGATGTCCACGTTGCCATGGATCGTGCCCACACCTGTAACATGCCCCTCGTGGGATTGCACCTCAACCTGATGAGCCTGAGATAAGAAAAACAACAGCGAGAGGACAAGGAATAAACACTCTCAATCTGAAACAAGCGCCACAAGTTATGAACCCGCTTTGAATGAGCCACAAATCTTGTGCCATAAATCCCTGTCATATTTAACTTGTATACTATTCAAAAAAGCAAAACCTTGTTTTTAAAAAAAATTGGGACACTGAAGACATGAAGTAAGCACACAATGCAATGATTTGCAAATTGTTTAAATGCTGTGTTTAATCAAAAATTGTGAGAAAACAATCTAATTTTGAATTGATTGATGCCAGGAACACACTTCAAAAACTGTGGATGGGGCATATTTACAACTGTGCTGCATTACTTCTCACTTTAACAAGCTTCTGGAAGATCTGATATTGTTCTGAAAGTGAAATGTTCTCCGCTTTTTGCTTTATAAATAGAGGATGCAAGCTGCTCAACGGTTTAAGGCACCATCCGTCATATTCATATTGTGCCATAAGTTTTGACAGATCATGGGTCAGGACTGCAGGCAGATGCTGTTTAAATAGTGTAAAATGTGGTTTGCCATAGTCTTGGTGAAATAAGCAAGACATTCCCTGTAAAAACTGTATCGTCTTGATATGTTGCTCCAAACAGTAGGCCTTATTTGCATCTCCACTTTTAGGGCCCTAAACAGGAGCAGATTGAGAAAATAATTCAGGCCAGGAGATCCCAGGCAACTCTAGATGTGCAAATGACCAGAATGCTAATTCTGCTGCTGTTTAGAGCTTTTCCAATATCAGCTTTTCTGGACACATGACTAAATTATCAGGGCCAAAAAAAGTGTAAGTATTTGTGTATGTTGCACCCACCTTGACAGAGTGCAGCAAACAGTTGCCCTTTTCTGTTTGCACCTTGCAGATATCACTCTCCATCTTTCTCACTTGCACACTGCCCTTTCCTTGAGTGGTAATGAAAAGATCTGACAAAAGTACACAAAAAATATTCAAAAACACCAAAAGACAGCATATTTACTCAAGTTCAACTGACAGGATTATGCTATGACCAGTTTTGAGGAGTAAGAATTAGGATGCCCAAAGACAAATACAGGAGGATGCTGGAGGGAATGCCACAACAGAACAATATGAGAGAGGTCTGGAGTGGCATGAAAACAATCACCGGTTGAAGAACAAACAGTGGCAGAGGTGCTGAAGGCACTGTGGACTGGGCCAATGAGCTTATTCTGTTCTTTAACAGACTTGACTCTGTGGCAGCTGTTCTCATCTCCATCCCTCCTGCTGTTGGCCTGAAACCACCAGCCATTCCCTCCCTCCTTCCCTCCCTTCACCTTATGGTCCCACAACCTCCTCCCCCGACCCCCAGGCTCATGGCACTCATCACACCCTCCATCCTAACACCTCTACCAGTCCCCAACCTGTCACCTTTACTGCTGACCAGTCCCCAACCTGTCACCTTTACTGCTGACCAGATCCAGACACAGTTTATGAAAGGCAGGCAGGTCTGCGGGCCCTGATGGTGTAAGCCCAAGGGTCCTCAAAGCTTGTGCCCCCCAGCTTTGTGAAATAATACAGCGCTTGCTCGGGTTGAGCCTTAATCTGCATGCCTCATGCTTGTACCAAAAATGTCACACCCCAGTGACCTTAAGGACTACAGACACATGGCACTTAGACCACACATAAAGACCATGGAGAGGCTCCTCTTGGACCAGCTCCTGCCCATGGTCAGCACCCTAATGGACCCTCTCCAGTTCACCTACCAGCCCCGACTTGGAGTTGAGGATGCTATTATCTATTATCCTGCTCAACCGCATCTACACCCACGTGGACAAGCCACTGAGCACTGTGAAGGTCATGTTTTTTTTTACTTTTCCAGTGCATTCAACACCATCAGGCTGGCACTACTGGGTGAGAAATTGACAGCGATGGAGGTGGACGCCTCCCTTGTGGCCTGGATAATTAACTAGCTGACTAGCAGACCACAGTATGTGTATCTGCAGCACTGTGTGTCTGACAATGTGGTCAGCAATACCAGAGCCCAGCAGGGGACTGTTCTTTCTCCCTTTCTCTTCCCTTTCTCCCTTTCTCTTCCCTTTCTCTTCACCCTCTACACAACAAACTTTAAGCACTCCACAGACACCTGCCACCTTCAGAAGTTTTCTGATGACTCTGCAGTAGTGGGGTATGTCAGAGAGGGTGACAAGAATGAGTACAGGACTGTAGTTAACAACTTTGTCATGTGGTGCAGACATAACCATCTGCAGATTAACATGACAAAGACTAAAGGTCTGGTTGGGGACATGAGAAGGACAAAAACACCAGCGACCCTTCTTTCCTACCAATGGGGTCTGTGTGGAGATAGTGAGAAACTACAAATACCTCAGTGTTCACATTGACAATAAACTGGACTTCACTAAATACACTGAAGCCATCTACAAGAAGGGCCAGAGCCGTCTCCATTTTTTGAGACAACTCAAGTCCTTCAATAACTGCCGGACGATGTTCAGGATGGTTTATTATTCTGTGGTAGCCAGTGCCATCCTCTATGCTGTCGTGTGCTGCAGCAGCAGACTGAGTGGCGGATAACAGACTCAACAAGCTGACGTGCAAGGCCAGTAACGTTGTGGGTGTGGAGCTTGACTTGAGGTGGATGCTGTCCAAGTTAATGACAATACTGGACAATCCTTTACGTCCTCTCCACAACATGCTGAACAGGCGCAGCAGCATGTTCAGCAGCAGACTTATTCCACCAAGATGCACCACACAACGCCACAGGAAATCATTCCTACCTGTGGCCATCAAACTTTATAACTCCTCACTGTGACCCCTTGACTTTTTCATGTTGTAAATATTCATATTTTACAAATTGTACAGTGTTTAACTTTAGAGCTATTTATGTTACATATGGCAGTCCATACAGAGGTTTATTTGTTTATTTTTATCATATTTCTTCCCTCTCAAATTTATATTTATTTATATATGACTGACTGTAACACAATACAATTCCCCCTGGGATTAATAAAGTACTCTGATTCTGATCTATGAATTTCATCCTCATTTCAGTGAGACACTCACTACTTTTGATAGGTGCAGCCATCTCAATGGACACGTCGCTGTCCATCTTCTCAGCGGATATCAGGAGCTCTTTGCTCTGTTCATCATAGCGGATGTTTAAGTGGTCCAGACCGGCCTCCTGCTCTGTGTCTGTCCCGTGGACCGTGATGAAGGCTCGGTCAGCCTCGGGGTAGGTGTGCGGGTCCAGCGGACGGATGGATATGCTGCAGCCTGTACGCGCGCGCACCGTGGTGAAAGGGCTCACCGACAGATCCCACCGCCTCAGAGGCTGCCTCGCTTCTTCGCGAGTCGGGGACTTTAGGGGAGCAGAGACAGAGAGGGACCGTAAAGCGTGCAGAGGACACTTCAGGGGTGTGGGAGTCCTCGGACTGACTGTCAGGGACCAGCGGCAGAGGAGCCCGACAGACCCCCGCTGAACCACTGACCTCCAAAACATCTCGGATCCACACCTCTCTGCTGCTGTCACCACAACACACTATAAGCACGCTGTCGTTCACTCAACATCCGCAGTCAGGGCTCCGTGCTTACAAGGCTGTCAAGTTCGAGTTCAACTGGTAGAACAACAAGACCAAAAGCTTCCGGTATGAGGCTTCGGGCTAAAAGTAGCATGTGAAACTTTACAAACTGCACGAGAGCCTGAAAAACTAGAGCAGCATGTTCATTAGTGCTACAGATAAATGTAGAAGTTGGGGGGCACTATGTCTGGAGCTTTCTAAACCTCCAGTTACCCTCTTTGCCCACTTGATAATACAGCATTAACTCCAGTTTTCCAATTTCCATTTTAGTTCTGATTTTAATTTGAAGGGAAACTTACTGACTTCCGTTAGTCCAAAGTAATTCTTACAAACTTGACAAACCGGATGTAGAGTCGCGTAAATGGCGTCAACTTAGAACCGCCCTCTTCTGGTTGTGGCAAATCAATAGACTCTTCGCAAAGGCTGTAGGGAAAATGAGTCGGGAGCTTTTACTCGCTTTCCAAAGCTCTTTTCAAAATATACTTTATTTTTTAATTTAACTCTTTATTTAATACTGAATTTGGTTAATCTTTGCTGCTGTTTGCAGTTAATTACAGAGGACAAAAAAAAGAATACAAATCTTTTTGTAAACTCCTTTTATTCATCTTAACAAAACAAAGGTAATCATAAAACACCACACACAGCTTCAGTCATCTATCAACTGGCCTTCCAGTACTGTAATAAAGTCTCTTTTGCAACATACCCGTCAGATTTACTTAGGGTGACCAGATCCCAACAAAGTATATGCAGGGTAAAGGGTTGTTTGTTTGTTTGTGTGGGGCATGTTACAAAACCCACAAATAATACAAATAAATACACACAACTGTGCAGGTCATGGGTTGTGCATCAATCCGGTTTTCCAATTTATTTGAAAGTAAAGTATGTACAACAAAATTAAATTTAAGTTTTTTTTAGTCTCTTTATACTCGTATATTCCCTTTTTTCTGCAGACATTACTGTTAAAACTGTTCTTTCTGTGCAATGATCATTTTGGGGTTTCAGTACAGATGTATCCAAAGAGTAGCTCATCTCTTTTTGTTTCTTGTGAGAGCGAGTTTGCTCGTTTCAGTTGAGTTTTTATTAGTTTCGGTGTTAGTTTTAGTTTTCTTGATTATTATAATCTGGATGGTTTTTGTCAGGGGAAGATTTAATATATTTCAATTAAAAATTACTCAACACTTTGTGAAGGCAGTTGACTCTCAGTCATGTGGACATCCCGAGTCTCAATAAGCAGATGCATATAAGCCTATTCAGGCAAAGACTAAAACTAAGGACATTTCCTGCACAGTATAATTCTCATTTTCACTTTTATCAAAAGTCTAGTTTTCAGTTCACTAAAATGTTCTGTTACTTTCTCATAGTTTAGTTTTAGTGACCTATAATAACCTTGATATGAAGACAGTCAAAATGTGGGACATTGTCTCAGTATTGAGTATCAAAGTGCTGTGCAGTCCCACACAGAGTGGGCCACCTGGTCACCCTAGATTCACATCACTTGTAGAAAAATAACTCTTCACATGAGGATTTCCTTCTTTTTTGCAAACCCTCCTCTGAACAAAAATGCTATTATGACATTTTAACCCATAAGAACCCAGAGCCATTTTTCCTTACAAGTGTTTGTTACATGCATGTCACCGTGGGTTCTCATGGGTTAATATTCAAAGGTTATAAAAGAAACAATGTAATCCTACTTTTGTTACTAGTATATACATCCTCCGTTATTGTCTTCTAAACCTGTAAACAAAACATTAATGATAACACCGCAAGGTGGCAGCATTGTGCTCTTAGCGCATAATAACTGTGTGGAGAGTACAAAAGGTTTTATGAAACTTTTATGAAGTATCCTGTGAGGTTATGGTTAAAGTTAGTATTAAGACCCTTGTTTTCTTTTCCAGCACAGCTTATGGTGCAAAGCCCCTTGGTCTGATCATCATCCTGACTGCCTTAAAAGACTGTCTTTCATTGGTGGGGTAGTACTCTGATGTTATGTTATGCCATGTCCCCCAGAAAATCCCATCCCGGACTCCTTTGTACCTCCCCATATAGTATCTGCCGTTGAGGTTCGCAGCCATGCAGGCGTCAAACCACCAGCCGGAGCTGTAGTAGGCCCCGCAGTTCCCGGAGGGGTAGCGGTCGTGGTCCCGGTCCGGAGTGGTGAACGCCCTGTTGTGGTGGTCGTAGCTTTTGCTGAAGCGCAGAGCGTCACCTGCGGTACCCGAGTAACCTCCCACCGACAGTCTGTAGCGCTGCCGCTCGCTCGCCACCCTGAACTGCGCGTACTGCGCGTACTCCGTCACCCCGTCAAAATCCTCCAGCTCCACCCGCAGCGTCATGTCCCTGTCGCGGGTCAGCTGGTGGATCATGCTGTTGCCCAGCCAAAACTCCCCACCGTCCAGGTTCCCGAAGCCGGACTGGTACTCCGCCCAGGTGCGGTTGAAGCTGACGCTGCCGTCCTGTCGGCGCTGCAGGACGGTCCACCCTCCACCATCCCGCTGCATGTCGCAGTACACGCGGAAGCTTCTGGTGCGTGGGTCAGGGGCCACCAGGTATACCCCGCTTTTTGTTTCTCCTCTGAGTAGGTGGTCCGAGCAGTCTCTCGTTGGAATGGTAGCTGTAGATGCATTGGAAGAAATTACAAAAATATATTAGCTTATATATTATTATTATTATATATTAGCTTTTTTTTTTTTTTTTTTTTTTTCAAAAAACAA
>VUQH01070212.1:19684-32129 GCA_015106775.1 Etroplus canarensis
TTTTTTTTTTTTTGGTTTGTTTTTTTTTTTTTTTTTTTCCAAAAATCCAGCAAGCCCTGCTTTATTTAAAACCAGGGGCGATTCTAGGATCGGGCATATAGGGGGGCTCAGCCCCCAATCAGAACGTCTCATACATTAATAAAATAATAATAATGAATTACTTTTAGTAAATAATAATAATAAGCAATGTGCTGTTGGTAAACTTATTCATCACTTTTTACCCCTCCAGTTAGGTTCAATTAAGTATTACAGCATTACTTTCAAAAGCAACCTAATTAATTGAATTGTGCATTGTAGCCTGTAAGAATAATTCAGAATGAATAATTACACATTTTAATATAATACACCTGTTATATTTTCCAGAATTTTCCAAATTAAATTAAAGATCAATTTGTACCAAAGCAGATATGAGGAGAAATGTGCACAACATTTATTCAGGCTCTTGACCACATGGGGGCAGTCTACCAAATCATTAAAAAGTTAAAGTGCAATAATTCAGTACAGACACTGGCAAATCAGGTTGCTTTTCCATGCACCTGAGCAAGAAGGGAAATGGTAAGAGGTTTGTTTTTGTATTTAAATTTTTGAGTTCATACAAACCCTCTGTTTGTTGTGCGGATTCAACACAGGGCATCAGGTAGGCTAACCCTGAGTGAGGAATAGATTTGTAGTCTGTCGCGTCAGTGTAAAGGCAGCCATCCTGTTCAAGCCATATTTAGAATGATATAAGTCTTTTTATTTTTTTTAATGATGCAAGGGTATGCAGTGTGTAGTGGGTATGTGGGTATATGTATTTATGTATGTGTATATGTTATGTGTTTGTGAAATAATTTTGAAAAAGACAATAAATATATTGGCAAAAAAAAAAAGAATGATATAAGTCCTGCCATGAAGTCCATCACCGAAGAAAAGTCCTTGCAAGTGGACAGAGCTTAAAACTAATTTGTAAGTGTATGCTATATTGTGGAATGATGTCAGAAAATAATATTAACATGCACTATTAGTACTAATATTGCTATTGTTATTTTTAGGGGTGCTTGGATGAAATTAACCCAAAAAAGGTCTAAAATCACCAATGTTTATAACCTGATTTAAGTCCTGCTTTTGCACTCATGCTGCAGGTGATATCATCATCTTGCAGCTGGGATTTATTCATAAAATGGGTCACAAGTGCAACAGGTCAGTGCACTTTTCCACCATAAAAACAGTTACTGTGTTTGAAGGATTTCAAGGTGGACCTCCACAGTAGATGAAAAGATAGCTTTTAAAACAGAAGTGGTTTGGAGGCATACACATAAAGGGAGTTTAATTAGACTTTTAAAATAACGGTTATTAGCTTCCCTGTATTTTCCTCATGACTGATAAATAAGGCACTAAGTAAGCAATAGCAGGCTGTGTAAAGAAAGAGCAGAGTACATTTAAAATTGCTTCACTTGTAACGGCATGGGAGCTCGTAAATATTACTTCACTTTAAATGCACCAGCTGAGCTCAGTTAAAAAATAACTATCCACTTGTTGGGTTCGATTATTATTGTCAACAGCTCTCCACAAAAGGATGTTTTAAAGCTGTTGGTCTTCGCATAGTTGTGGTTTCATCTTTACTCGTGACATTAATTTGGAGCCACACATTTTGCACACATGCAGATTCCTCCGTTGACAAATAATAGCCAATGACGTATGATACAAATCTCAGACCACTAATTAGTATATTATGAAGATCATTAGAGTTTAGTGTGTGACCCTATTACTTAAATTCCTTTTGGATCATGTCATTATTAGTGGTCTTATTTATGTGTTTTTGAGTATTAGTAGAGTAATAAGCATTGAAATACTAATGTTCAACAATTCTTGTTCACTTTTCTCAGCCTTAGGGTTTTGATGCATGTATGTATATGGGCTGAAATGCCATTGTAATGCCTCACTGTTTTTGAGAACAGTTTAATCTTTATTGTCTATTTTCTGCATTCATCACTAACATATCTTTCAGCTGACTGACAGAAAGAAAGTTACAATTTTCTACAAGGTGATGCAAATCAGTGTTGTCTTCACAGTGTTTCCTGTATGATTTATGTGTCAGATTGTGATAAAGCAGGCACACAGAGATTAAACTTTATGAATGTGATACTGCAAAATAATATCTCTTGCCTTTAGGTGGTTTCACTGTAGGGAGTTTGCTGTCTGTCCTGTCACGCCTGCTGTCTCCCTGCTTCTCCTCAGGATACTCTTTTGGATGCCTGTTTGGTGGTCTTCCATTTGGATTCAGGCTGTTGTTGAAGAAAGCAGGCACCTGGTTGATTTTCACTCGTAGCTCACGCGCACTGGGAGTGGAAGCTTCAGCCAGGAGCTCAGGGCCAGGGGTGGCTGCAGTTGTTGACCTGTAGTCAGGGCTGAGTGTAGAGGTAGTGTGGGATACAGAGGAATGGGTTGTAGGGAACGCAGGAGCCATTTCCTCCATGTTGTAATGTTTCTTAGTTTGTATGCTGGGGTCAGATGCTAGAATCAGATTTGACTTTGTGGATCCTGGACTGTTGCTAGGGATAACAGTAGGGAGGATTCTATGGATGATTTTGTTTGGTTTTGTTGTCATTGGGATCGATGGTGGTGCACTAGCTGTTTGTGGCCTCAGATCAGACATAATCCTGCTGTTTGGGCTCATAGTGGAGTCTTCAGGCAGAGTGTGAAGGTGAGGGGAGGCTCCATTTTCCAGACTGTTGGAGTTCTCTGGACCTGGAGTGACAGTTTTCCTTATGCTGGGAATGAACTCTGTGTCCCTTGGGGAATGAGTCACTTCAGCAGTATGTTTTATGGGGCCAGATGCAGAAGGCGTGTTGGTTTGAAAGCTCTGGATGTGGTCTGAAAAAGTCCAGCTGATATGAGGTGGATCGAACAATGTTTTGGTCATTGGACTTTGCTTTGGGTGCACTGCTGGTTTTGGCCTTTGAACTGGTGTTGCTCCTGGCATGACTGTAGATCTGGATGGCGGTCCATAACTGGATGGAGGTCTTGGTTTGGGCGTTTTATTGGACTCTGCTTCAGGGACTCCAGGAGGTCCAGATTTGTGATTAAGATTAGGCTTTTGTCCAGGATTAGGTGTTTTGAGGTTCTTATTGATTTGTGGTATGTGGCCAGTTTTAGTCTTTTCATTTGGTTTAGGCTTGGAGCTTGTCCCAGGTTTTGTGTGTTTTTGGTTTGGTTTGGGCACTTGACCAGGTTTGGGTCTTTTAGGAAGGTTCTGGCTGGGTTTAGGCTTTTGATTATGGGGTGCTTTCGCTTGGTCAGGTGTGGTTTTCTGTCCAGCTGTTGAATCTTGATTAGAATTAGATTCATGTGAGGGATTTTCACCAGATTTCTCCTTTTCATTAGGTTTTGGTGTAAAGTTAGCTGTTTTACTATTTTTTGGTTCAGGCTCTCGAACAGGTTTAGGTTTTTGGTCTACTTTGAAACTTTGATCAGGTTTTGTTCTTTCTTCACCTTTTGGCTGGTTATCTGGGTTTTGCTTCTGGTCTGGTTTGTCAGTTTTAAGAGTATGTTTTCTCTCCGGTTTAGAGGTTTGGTTAGTAGCTGGAATTTCATCAAACCTGTGCTCTCGGTCAAATAGAGGATATTTATCAGATCGGGTTGTATTTACCTTCTGAGGTCCTAGATGAGATGTAGGTCTCTGAAAAGTCACAGACTTGTTATGAGGTTTTGGCTTTTGAATGGGTAACTTGTTTTGATGAGTTGCATGGTCTTGACCGTGTTTAGGAACAGGATTGTTTTTAAGATTTTTATCAATGGGTAAAATAATAGGTGGAGTTCTTTGCTCAGGGTTTGAAGTTTGGACTCGTTTTGAGTCTTTGCCAGGTTTAGATAGGTCGGTTGTGGGTTTATGGTGAGAAGGCTGCTGCTTTTGGTCACGCTTAGGTTTTTTGTCAGGAAGAGGAGCTTGGTCTGGTTTGCTGTCTGTCTTGGGATTTTTTAGCGTTTGGTCTGCTTCTGGCTTAAATTTAGGTTTATGCTTTTCATTGGGTTCTCGGCCTGGCGGAGGCTTTACACCAGTCTTAGTGTTCGAACTGATGTTCTTTTTAGCTGTCCAGCGGCTATCGTCTGAAGATCTTAGGAATGCATTTACATTTTCTTGATGAGCTGTGGTGGTTGTAGTTGTTGTAGTTGAGCTAATGTGACCTTGGAGGCCTCCCCCGGGTGTTAGCCTGGAGTCGAATCCAGCAGTTCGATTGGTTATGTGCTGTCCACTCAGTGTGCTCATTGTAGTTGTTGTGTCAGGCCCTGCATCAGGGTTTGGGAGCTCAGCTACTCCGAGGCCTGTGCTTTGGGTTGTTATCTCATGACCAACATCTGTGATCAAATGTGAGATGGAGCTGGACACAGTAGGAGATGGAAGAGATGACGTAGCTTTGTTAAAGTCCAGCCTTGAAGCTGTGATAATTGTAGAGTGAGGAGTTGGGCTGATTGCAGCAAAGTCTGTCCTTTTAGTTCCTTTGCTGGATGATGATTCTCCATCACTGCCTCCCTGCACGCTCTCTGTTTTTTCGTCTCCTGTTTTGATCGCCGTTCCCGTCTCACTGTCCTCCGCCCCCTCTTTTATAGTCTTCTCTTTTTCTGTGCGACCAGTGCTTTCTGTCTCTTTTAGTTTATCATTTTGCTTCACTTTTATTCTCTTTTCCGTTTCCTTTTTCCTCCCCTCCCTGTGTTGCTCTTGCTTCTGATTTGTATTCTCATCATGGTCCTCGGACATCTTTTTCCCATCACTGGCTTTAGTCTGAGTCTCTGTTTCCTTTTTTTCAGGTTGCCACACGTGATGGACACTTTCTTCTGTTTTTCCTTTATTTTTAACATTAGTGGAAATATTTCTTTCTTTTCCATTCTCCAGCTTATCCTCTATATATTCCTTTGCAATGTCTCCTCCAGCATTGTCTTCCTTTCTGCCTCTTTCTTTCTCCCCGTTATTTCTGTCAGCAACATTTTCTCTCACTATTTCCACTTTTTTCTCATTCCCACCACCAGTTGTAACCTCTGTTTGAGTTTTTTCATCCATTTCTAGTGCTTCATCTTTCTCTTTTTCTTTTATGACTCTTCCATTGCTTTCTCTTTCTGCCTCCCATTTGTTTCTTTCTTTCTTTTCCAGAGTTGTTCCTTTTTTCGAGTCTCCATCTCCTTCCATATTAATGCGACCTGTGCCACACTCTTGCCTAAAACCATTCTCTTTCAGTCGCTCATTCACCCAGTTCTTCTCATCCTCATGGCTTTCCTTCCTCTCATTCAGTTTTTCATGCTCACTCTCTCTTTGCCTTCCACACTCACTCTCAGTTTGGCTTACTGTACAGTCTGCACACATCTCCCGCAGTTCATCCACACTGTCCTTCAGCTTCTGCAGGTCCTCCATGATCTTCTCCAGCTCTCTGAGCTGTTGTGGCAAATGAACAGTCAACGGTGGTAAACTGAATACGTAAGGGCATGTGCTCTCATGCTGCACCTGTCTGCACGGCCCCTCAGGCCTCAGAGTTACAGTGCAGGAACCAAATCCTTTATCCCCCAGGAGGACTCCATCAGACTCTGCTGTGATCCAAGAGAGACTTGAGAGGGCCAACAGGGTCCCACATATGCACAGTGCTGTTAACCTCATTGCGACCTGCAAGTAAAGAGTGAAGACAGAGGAGGGAGAGAGTGTAAAAACACCCACCTCAGTTTGTGAAGCGCAGTAACAGAGAGAGGAGGAGGTAAGGTGGGAGGGAGAAGAGGAGGGAGTGGGAACTGATGGAGCTGTGCAGTAGAAAGTGAATCTGTGTGAGAGAGAGGGAGGTGAAAATAAAACAGAAAAGTAAGCGGAGGACTGTGCGATGGTATTTCTTAATAAATGTCTCTGAGATAGTAGATGATAACGATGAGTCGTGAGGAAATATTAAAATATTTCTACTTCATAATATAAACAGAATTAACCATAACAGTTAGAAATCTGTTGTGAAACACTATAAACCATAAAAGCTTTAGAAAGCACATGTCTTATCCTGTTTTTACATTACATTATCTGCATTTTAGTCACATCGCTTAATGAAGAACACTTGTAATGCATTCTCCCTCTATGCTGTAATGATAAATGTATCATAGACTTGAATATGCATGTGTGTCGCAGTTGCTTTGGCAGGCGCCTCCTAAGCTTCCTGTTAGTATGTCCACAAACATATGAATGGCACATGTGACAGGTCAAACTATGCATTTGAAGCAAAATACTGGTTGCTGAACTGAAGCCAAGAGGTTGTTAGTCATATTTGCATGGACATATTTAATTTTACTGTAAACTATGAGGTTTAGTTCAGCTTCTAATTCATGACATTCAGGAATGTCAGATTTATCTAAGAAAGCCATCTGATTAAAACACAATGCCAGAAGAGATAAATATCTAATGTACTATTGACTTTATTCGGACAGTACTAATCCCCCACAAGTGTTAAGGATTGGTGAGGCAATCTCTGGGTGGAGAGGTTAATCTTACTGTGTACAGACTGTTCATCTAAGATTGGAGTGCTTGGCTAATTCGTTTTGTCTACATATAGTCAGAAAAAAGGAAAGAGAGAACACAGAGTCACATGAACTAAATGAGGCATCTGCTTGGCAGGGAGTTTAGATAATGAGGCTTTAGTTTCTCGGACCCCAGGTGTAAATCTCAGTCCCACCTCAGGATATGAGATATGAGTGATAGCATGCAATGCCAGTGTTTGATGTTTCAGAAATGTGTCCATTTTTAATGCTTGTTAGACCACTTAAATTATCTTATTTTTACACTGAATTGCGACCTTTGTGCAGTTTGACCAGCTGAGAAATTTCTCAGCTGTCTTTCAATAATGACAAAGGAAACCATTTGTTTAGTGAGAGCACCGTGGGAAGCTTCAGGTTAGAAATGAAAAACGATTAAAGAAAAAGGCTCATTGTACCACATTACTGGCCTGCACAGTCACAAACACATCTGGAGAACCTGCATCACGCAAGACCATAACAGCTTTAAATGCTGCAGTTGGTCTTAGAAAAGAATATTTTAAAATGTTTTGGCTACTCTAAGAGCTCGATGACTGTATTGTTATCTATGTAACCCTACTCTATCTAACTTTAAATTTCAAGTTGAACTGATCCTCCTCCTCCTGCTGTGCTAATGCAGCTATGAGCTCATTTGACATTTGACAACTGTTGGCAGGATAAAAGCCAGGAATAAGTGTCCTTTCACCTTTCACAGTCACTTTAGTACTTCAACACTTAAACTGCGAAATCGTGTGAGATAAATGTTTACACTTTTGAGAGACTTCACTCTGAACACTAGGTTTTATTGATTTATTATCACAGAGCCCCATCTTTTACAAAGCAGCCAACCCTAAATCTCAGATATTCCTTGCTTAGCCGCAACAAACTAGACTGATGCCTAGGCTGCAAGAAGAAATGAAAACGATTGGAGGTTAGAGAGTAGTATATCAATATCAAGATTAAGTTGATAGGAGCAAATCTGGATGAATTTACTGTTTTTTGTTCTTAACAGCTGCAGAGCTCAGCCTGGAACTCTATTGTTCCCGATAATACCCTCACTACTGCTTTACCCATTTATGGCCTGCAGTTTTTTCTCCTCAGGGTGCCCTTTTGGGATACAGTGTTTTGAATTCCCCCAGTGAGTTGGCTCAGCCCACTCTCTGTCCCTGATCATGTAAACACTGTGGTTTTTTCCATAGGGACTAGAACAAACATCTGACCATCAATCCAGATCTACTGCCTGGGCTTCCTGGCAGACCACTTCATCTCCATCCACTTTGGGCAGAGGAGCCAGCATCGTCGGTTATGTCTGTTATGTGCATAAGTGTCCCATTTCCAGCTGAACTGGAGTGAACCCAACAACTGTCGTAGTGCAGCGCCAGCCTCCTGTAACACCACACTCAGTCTGCCTGGAGGTATAAACCTACCTGCATTATTCCACCGACTCACAGTTTGCATGCCAAGAATAAATGCATATTCACTTATATGATGCAGCATCTGGCCTAATCATGTGGATCCATCCAAATTTGAAGTTTCACTCTTTGTTTCCTTCTTTCCTCTCACATGACTTGTCTGGGTCTTTAATTCTGCAGTAACGGATACATTCCTTTGCCATGTGTGAGAATGTTTTTCATTGGTCAGTAGACTGATAGTGACTCTTAAAAATGAAACAATCAAGTGTCCCTCACATCTGGGCTGAATTTTCTATAGCTAGCCAACACCAGATAACGCCAGGTCAATTTGTTTCTAATCCAAAATCCTGGAATTGATTAAGACATTGTTTAAAATTTATATTTAAAACCTTTGTCCTGATGAAGGATATGGAAAGCAGGCATAACATGGAAACAGCTTATCTCCTGCTGTCACCGCCTGCCCACCAGAAATGGACATTTCTGAGACCCTGGCATGCACAACGAATAAAGAGGGATTTTTCCATTGCTAGAGAGGTTATTTTTAAGTGTAAAGTGTGTTTTGTAGGAAAGGTTCTACAGAGACGTAGCTGTTCAGATTTCCATCATATCCTGATGTTCATACTGAATAGATTTGTGCTGCATACTGTATACGTCCCAGCTGTGCTTAATAGAAACCATGCATCATACACTGAGAATGGGGCAGAGATAAATTCACAGAAAGGTGTGCCCAAACGCATCGTAAAAATCCTTTCTTCTTCCCTGCACCACTTCTACAGTAATATTTTTAGAGGCTGATAAACATCATGACATTAGAAAGGTAATCATTTGGAATTACCATTTCCATATAGTACTGCACTGCATGAAAAAGGCCAAGTATGTTTGTCTGACAGTATTTCAACAACAAAGCTATTTCATTATTGTTCCAAAATATGACAAGTAAGAGAGCAGAAAAAACAACCCCCTTTTGGTTTATTTTACTAATGAAGTCAGTCAAGGTGGAGATGATTTTATGAATTAGATTTACTATAAGTTTAATGTGTAAGCCACAGAAGATGCCAAATGTAGTGGTGTAAACAGTATAATTGTAATAGAACAATACTTAATAATACTGCAAATTTGTTCTCAAGTACAAAAAATGAGTAAATATACTCTTTGCCTTTGCACTGCCTTGTATGATGGGAACCAGAGCTGAACTTTACTTCCTGCAACTGTGTTGTCTTCTCTATGATAACTGTTTAAGAGTCAGCATGCACGCTAATGAACAATTTGGGTCAAAAGAAGTAAACAAATCTCATTTTTAAGTAAGCCACTGCCAGCGCTGATGAACACAGTGTACACTACTTTTCCCATCTCTCTGGCAGATTATGACTGGTTCTTTCATAGCAGTAGATACCAATGAGAGAAGAGGTAACAGGAGTGTATAAAAAGATGTGGATGAGTGAGACTGACATTTGACCAAATGGTTGGGAGAAATGCAATTTTCCACATCTTTGCTGCAGTTGTTTCTGTTTCAGTGTCATAACAAAAACATATATCTCATCTAATATTAGCATGGCATGAAAGGCATCATTGAAGCATTGTACTAAAATTTTAATTACACAGTGTTGACATTAAATGAATAACAGTTCATATATCTTGGTTTTAATTAGACTAGTGACAAACCACGTGTTGTTGTGCAATTGTAATGAGACCATTTCCCTTCCAATATGTGAGTCTTCATGACACAATCCTGAGGGTCAGTCAACGTTGATGATTTTTACAGAAAAAACTCCTCAGTGTATTTTCACTACTTCACTGCCATCTAGTGACATAAGCTAGAAATACCTCTATAGTCACTGCACAGCTCAAACAAGGCTTTCAGTTCAATTCAGTTCAGTTCAGTTCAATTTTATTTATATAGCGCCAATTCACAACAAAAGTCACCTCGAGGCACTTCACACTGTAGGGTAAAGATACTACAGTGTTAAAGAGAAAACCTCAACAATCTGATGATCCCCTATAAGCAAGCACTTGGCGACCGTGGGAAGGAAAAACTCCCTTTTAAGAGTAAGAAACCTCCGGCAGAACCAGGCTCAGGAAGGGGCAGCCATCTGCCATTTGTTTAGTGACAAACTGCTTCAGTGAGGGTATTTTGTAAGCTACTATGTTTTGCTCAGTAATTACACAAGAGATTATATTATCTGAACTAAAGTAAACTGCTTTTCTCCTTCTGTGGGGTGTGAGGGCAGTTAAAAGGTTTCAACGGCTAACAACTGCACTGAAAACATGAATATTAAAAGTGTGGCTAATCAAACATTTTAATTAATTTAATCAGTTTAGGAATTATGTATGATTCATTCATTCATTCATCTTCTTCTGCTTATCCAATTCAGGGTCGTGAGGGGCACTGGAGCCAGGGCAAAAGGCGGGGTACACCCTGGACAGGTCGCCAGTCTGTTGCAGAGCCAACACGAGAAACAGACAACCATTCACACTCACACCTATGGTCAATTTAGAATCAAATATTAATGTAATCCCTTTACATGTGTTTGGACTGTGGGAGGAAGCTGGAACACCCACGCAAGCAAGGGGGGAACATGCAGACTCCACACAGGGGGACCTAAGCTGGCTGGCTGTTGGATTCAAGCCCAGGCCCTCTTATTGTGAGGCAACAGTGCTAACCACCATGCCACAGTGCTTCCCTTTATTATGCATGATTGATATTTTAAATTTAAATTAAAAACCCTAAGCTTGGAGCCCCTTCTTGTTTGCAGTGGTGATGGACAGGTTGACAGATGAGGTCAGACAGGAGTCTCCGTGGACTATGACGTTTGCAGTGAAAGCAGGTAGCAGGTGGAAGAGAGCCTGGAGAGGTGGAGGTATGCACTGGAGAGAAGAGGAATAGAAATAAGAAGACGCAAGACAGACTACATGTGCATAAATGAGAGGGAGGCAGGTCAAACAGTGAAGTATATGTACATATATAAATATATGTACAATGTGTAACATAGGTGGCAATAGGGTATAGGATAAGTATATACAGTACATCACGTAGTTGGATATACAGAAACAGTTAATATAATTATGAATATGAAGTAAAAGATATATATAAACCCAGTATATGGGGCATAGAATTAAACAGTCGCAAAGTTAGATATACAAAGTGAGTGAATATGAGTGTGAATATATAGCTATGTGAATGTTATGTATACATGTGTGAGTGTACAGTATTTAGATGAAACTGCCCATAGGATAAAATTAACAATAGCAGTAATGAGGACAGTGTCACAGGGAGGAGTTGTAAAGTTTGATGGCCACAGGTAGGAATGATTTCCTGTGGCGTTCCGTGGTGCATTGTGGTTGAATGAGCCTGTTATTTAATGTGCTCCTCTGTTTGTCCAGCATGCAATGGAGAGGGTGCGAGGGATTTTTCAGAATAGTCCTAAACCTGGGACATGCAAGATGGGTTGGTGTGGCACAAGACGGTGCAAGGGACAGGGTGACATGGTGGTAGATGTGGCGACTCCTAATGGGAGCAGATGAAAGGAAAAGAAGATTATTAAAAATTTATGAAGTATCTACTGTAGTATTTCAATGTAACCATAGGGGGCACTTTAACCTTCATTTGAGAAACACTATGACTGAATACATGTTACAAAAAGAGTCCAAAGCTTTTGAATAAAAATGATTCAAAAAAGAAAATGCATGAAATAATTTACAATTTTTTTTCATTAATGAAAACTCTATTGATATCTGCTTTTATGAGGAACTTCCGGTTTTCAGTCATTTTAAATGGCCAATAATGAAAAACCTAAAATAACTTTGGTAATATAATATACCAGCTATTTCTGGTGAAGACAAAACATGAAAAAGAATCATTTAGTGAAGAAAATTAACAAAAACCACAGGTACTTTTTTAATTAAATTAATAAGCAATTGACAAAATTAAATCAGGTTTCTGTAGATTTATATAAAAGAACTTACTTATTATTTATTCATTCATTAATTGTCTTATTTTCTAGGGCACTACAAAGTAACCATCAGATCACTGTCACTTAGCATAGGGGTGCAAGGAAGTTGCTTGCTTGCAATGTTTTGTTAATCTTTTGTTGTTGTTATGATAGTGTGTACAAATTTGTGTCCAAACTCAAGATTCAAGATTCAAGATGGAGTTTATTGTCATTTCAACCCACATTTAGCTGACGCAGAACATAGTGAAATGAGATGACGTTTCTCCTGGGCCTGGTGCAACATATAGCCATAATATAAACATATAGACATATGACAGGAGGGGGTTTTTTTCACAGTTTAAAATTTAAGTTAAAAAAATAAATAAATAAAGTGCAACGTGTGCAACATAGTGCAGTAGTTGCAGACAATGCAAAAGAACAGCCAACAATGACAAGAACAAACCCATTTTCATCTGACCCAGATGAACATGGTGCGAAAAACAGAACTGTGCAAACAGTACACAAGAAAGGCACAATGAAGAGACAACACAAGACACTAGCACTGAAAGAAAAAGAAGTGATGCCTTTTTCCTT
>VUQH01070215.1:0-29021 GCA_015106775.1 Etroplus canarensis
GGAGTGGGTGGAGACGAGTGTCAGGGGTACTTTGTGACAGAAGGATAGCAGCAAGAGTGAAAGGGAAGGTTTACAAGATGGTAGTGAGACCTGCTATGATGTATGGTTTGGAGACGGTGGCACTGACAAAAAGACAGGAGGCAGAGCTGGAGGTGGCAGAATTGAAGATGTTGAGATTTTCCCTGGGAGTGACCAGGATGGACAGGATTAGAAATGAGTACATCAGAGGGACAGTTCATGTTGAGAAGTTTGGAGACAAAGTCAGAGAGGCAAGGCCGAGATGGTTTGAACATGTTCAGAGGAGGGATAGTGGATATATTGGACAAAGGATGCTGAAGATGGAGCAACAGGCAGGAGGAGAAGAGGATCACCACAGAGAAGGTTCATGGATGTAGTGAAGGAGGACATGCAGAGGGTTGGTGTGATGGAAGAGGATGCAAGGGATAGGGTGAGATGGAGGCAGATGATCCGCTGTGGCGACCCCTAACAGGAGCAGCGGAAAGAAGAAGGAGAAGGTCCTGTGTGTGCTCAGCAGCATTTTGGATGGACCCACAAACACTAAATAGTTTAACAACACCGCATTAAAATGTTCACACTATAACAAAACAAATTGTGGCCACTAAAGGAATCCATTTTTGACATTTCACCTCTATCTGTAAAGAGTTCATTGACCCTGGCTCTTAAATTTACTGCCCTGTGCAGCCTCTATCCAAGTGTTTGTCAGCAAAGCATTTTGTAGAAAGTTTTAGTGTAACACACTACAGATCATGACATGTATGGATTTAATGGGCCCTTGAGCCATCCTTATATGTGTCATGTTGTTCATATAGGATACATATCTTAGTTCTCGGTGCAATAACACAGGAGGAGATTTGCGGATGAGACCCTACTGCTAATCTTTTTGAGTCTTTCTGAATGAATCATTAAAGCTGTTGATGTCAGTCCAGGATTGCTGATTTTGATGGCATTTTTAAGGAGTAGGTTTTTATAAACAATTGTAATGAATAGCTACTACTTGTATTTACACTTTGCTTCTGAGAGATTAAGACATATTCGAATTAAGAAATATAGTAAAAGTCTAAAGTGTAAAATGTTCTGTTCAGTATATTTTTGCGCTTAAAGAGAGTCGAGTGCTTCGTAGTACTTCTCAAGGTTTTGATGATTGTCAGTAGTCTGGTAAGCAATAGGATACTAGCAAATAGAAAAATAACAACTTTAATCTCATTTTCCTTTTTCAGACAATTCACATGCTAGATTTCTTTTGAGAATCAGAGAAGAGAACTACTCAAGCTGAGGATTCTCTCTAAAGCAGCAGAGATGACTTTTTCCATCGTGTTTAGAGGTTGTTCTGTTAGCCCAGGGAGAGGGATCATGAGTACAATATTGACTTTAAATTACAGCAATAGCTGCTGCTCATGCTGTCTCAGGACCATGCTGTGGATCAAACACAAAGATCAGACCAGGATTAGGAGAAAGCCACTGACAAGCACAGAGCTGCCTCTCTGCTGCGGCAGCACACACGCTCATACAGCACCGCCCAAATCTCACACTAAGCTCTCTCCCACCCTGCAACATGTAACACACAGACCTTACAGTCATCTCATTTGAATTTCAAAGCCAAAATTGATTATAAACAAAATTATCTAAACACCAGGGTTGAGGATGGCTGGTCATGTGTGCAGACTCTGTCAGCACAGATCTATTCTGAGGACTAGAGGATGGCAGCATTTCCTCCCTGACTCTCACGATTGCTTACAGGATACAGCCGTGTTCTTGCAACACCTTCTAACTGGGCTTTTATTTTCCTTTTCCTGGCAGTTAAACACAAATAACAGCAAGGATGATGTGCTGGGATCCATTGTCTGTGCTCAGGGAGGAGTGCAGGATATGACTGGTGTGATAAATGATCACACCTTGTGCCTGGCATGACAAAGGAACTGCAGCACAATCTGCATGAGCTCCATCCTTTTGCCATCATTAGGTGTAATTGGGACTCATGGCGAAGCATGTTCTTTTTCTCCTGTGGAAGTATCAGGAATAGAGCTGCTACTCCCTAATAGCTATAGGAAAAAAAATCTACAGAAGGGAGACATGTCCAGGCCACTGCTACAGCAGTAACACTATGTCCTGATATCACACTTCTGACCTAAATGGAAGCTCAGCAGATTTGTGTATGTGTCAAATCCCCTTAACTCTAATGTCAAACAAAGTCTACTGTCATGTCAGACTACCCCTTTTGATGTTGACCTTCAAGGGTGTGCACATAGGGGCCATTATTGGCATCTGTCTGAGGAAGCCAGAACATGTTCTTTTACTATAAAAACAGCACTGATTACAGTGCTGCTCATTAGCTATAATGGGGATACATGTGGAATTTACAGCATTGTGTAACAAGGTTAAAACAACCTCATGAATCCTAGTATTCACACGACATTTCTTCCAGCAGCACTATTATTCATCATTAAGACAAGTATATCCAAGTACACGGCTGAATATATACAGTAAGTTGGGACTAAAGCGGAATGGTAAGCGTGGAAGGGTAAATGCGTGTCCGTGTTGCCCCTTTTTGTCTGTGAAATATTCCAAGACTCCCTATGTGCTCTTTAAATGCAGGAGAGTACTTTCTGGCAGCAACAGAAACACAAAGTCTTTGTTTCATGACCTCAGTCTGTGTATCCTTTCCCCTCCTTTGAATCAAAGCCCCCCACACCATCTTTAGCATTTAGAATTAATTGCACAGTTATCCTCAAATTAATTCCTAACTGTTTTACAACACACAGAGAGAAAAGGGCAAACCAATTATTATTCTGTTTTCACCTTACAGAGGGGGATATTATGCAAATGATCTTCTCTACATGAGAAGGAAAAGGGGCTTTATTTTCCTCAGCAGATGCTACCTAGACAGTCTAGCGTTCTGTGGGGGACAGGAAGTGGGGATGCTGTGAAGATCTGATCGCTCCACCTGGCTTCCTACTGACTCCATATCCAAGCAATAATAGAAAACACACTGATTAATTATTTATTTCAAGGAATCATTTTTTCTGTATCTCATGCTGGACAACTAAGGTTAAAAGGAATGTTCCAAGTGCTGTCTGGAAGTATTTTACAACTTCTGTGCTTACGAGCTAGAGGTGTTTCTTGATGGAAGACAAAGTCCCTTGGCTAGGCAGCCCTGCAAAATGTTTTATTTGCTACTTTCCCAGGAAGTGAATACATACTAAGACAGAGCAGTGAGCCTGTGAGCCAGACGTCAAGATGTGGCTGACAGGATAGCCACGAGCAATGCTGGGTTTCAGAGAGGACAGGCGGCATCTCGCCTCCCTGGGCTGCTCTGCACTTCTGACCACAGCGAGTGTTTATTAATCTGAGACCTTGAGACCTCAGAGAAGTTGCTAAATAAAAACTAAAACAGAAACACACAGCATATCCAACTTCTTAACAGTCCAGAGCCATAATGCTTTGTGAGCTGATTTAAAACCAGCTTCCTCTTCCAAGGTGGTACAAACAAAAGCTTTAATGAGCTGTAATGATGAGCTAAGGTCAAAGCACTTATCATCTTTACAAATCAGGAGAAGATGGGCTCATGGAAATAAGTTCCCATGAGTATCCATCATCACCTCAAAAAACTGCATGCAGTGGCACAGCTCCAGGTGCTCGAGCAAATTGGGCTTCCAATGTGGAATGGATCAAACGTCGGCTCAATATTCATTATTCTCTCTGACTGTGATCTGCTGCAGTTCTGCAAGAGGGTGCGGGTAATTGTGTACCTCATTGTGCACGTGTTTGGACCAAACTTAATCATGATGTCAGGCTGTTAATAAAAGGTTATTAAAGGAACAAAGATCCAGGTTTTACATATGTTAGGCAGGGGAGGTCTCGGGAACTCCTGTCTCAGAGGTAAACATGGGCTCTCATGACAAATGATGCTCATGCTGAGATCAGATAGTTAACAAGAGATCCCCTTATTAACCAGGTCTGCATAGATAATTGGCACTTGAGCCTCACATTTTGAATTTGGCCTGAGAGGTGTCATTTATCAAGAACCTGAGCATGCTGTCAGGGCTCCATAATAAGCTGCAGTAACTGATGAATCAAGATTAAGCGCTAGAATGAGAATGAAGGAGGAGAAAATGGGCTTCAGCCATGTTACAAGGAGATCTAGCCTAATATTCATAGCCTTAAAATGGTGATATTCCTCATAGAGACAGATTAATACAGTTTTAAAATTTGCAGTTGTAAAATAGCTCTATTCGGACCGCATCATAATGAAGAGTTTCACCACTTTGCTCTGATCTGCAACGTTGATAAAAAACCTTTGATACAATGCACATCAGTTTCTAGGAGGATTTCCTGCTCTTCTTCGTGGTGTACAATAGTAAATATATATAGTCTGCAACCTATATTTTTATACATATACAGTACATTCATACAGTATGCTAGAGTTTCACTGAAATTGTTTAACTATGCAGCAATACATTTCATAACTAGCAACTTAATGTGAAGACTTTGTTTGACTCTGCACCACCATCTGCTACACGTAAATGGTAAATGGACTGGTACTTATAGTTCTTTTCTACTCTAACTGAGCTCTCAAAGTGTTTTTTACTACAAGCCTCATTTACCCATTTATACACACTTTATTCTACGCCTTTAACTATCATGCACACATTCGATGGATGCATCGGGAACAATTTGGGGTTCAGTGTCTTGCCCAAGGACACTTCGACTGAAGACATGTAGACTGAAGAAGCCAGGAATCAAACCGCCTACTTTGTGTTGGAAGTCCCGCTCTATCTCCTGAGCCACAGCTGCTACAACCTCCCATGTGCTGCACACAGTGCTGAGAGTATCTTAAACAATGGAATCAGAGCAACTCTGCATGACAAACTATGTACTCACACAATTTTTTATCAAAATTTAACCCAAGCATCTTTTCCCTGCATTATTTTCTTTAAAAAACTAGCTAAAAAAACCCACAAAGCGAAGATAGTGTTCATAATGTCGCATGTTTAACAACAATATGAATATCAGGCCATAATATTGGTTAACCGACATATCAGTCAAGCTCTAAACAAAATATTGTGGGGTTTTGCACTGCTATCTATCAGAACGTGTAATGTAAAAATTAAGTGATAATATTTATAGACAATGAATACACTAAAGCTCACTGGATCATAAATATGACCCAAATGAGACAGTGGTATATCTCATTGTTGCCCTGGGTTAAGTAATAAGTATTCTATTTAGACAGAGCAAATTATTATACGACATAGTTTTCATTAAGTAAACACTGAAGAATCTCATTAAGAAGCCTATTACACCTGTACAAGTATATCAAGAAAATCACAGCATAAACACATAGCCCTTTGCCATCACAGTTTTTTTAATGTGGTTATGACTGTGTCTGAGTGCAAACGTGTGTGTGTTCACCATCCTTCAGTTTATCTCACTGGTATATAAGTGCAGATAATTACAGATGATGGGCTGGTGATCAGCTGCAGGTATGGGAGCCACCTCAGGCCTCGCCCAGCCTTGCACCTCCACCACTCCCCTGCTCTGTCAGGCATGTTTGGCAGCGTCTCCTTTCCCTTAGTCTCCAGCTGTCCAGTGGGGTGCGCCAAGTCACAGCAGGAGTGCCTGCCTCTCCATCTATGGCCCGTCTCTTTCTAGGAGTGTGAGATGTGTGTCTGTGTGTGTTTGGGGGGTGGAGGGGGTCCTCTCTATACTTGCATTACTCACTAGCAGACGGAGCATGCTGCCAGCACCCAGCATGTCCGCCCACACGCCCCTGCCCTGCCGGTTAGACCTCACGGTTGGAGGAGATGATGGAGAGAATCTGGGATCCAGGAGGGGGGTGGATCCAGAGGAATCTGAGAGACAGAGAAAGACAGACAGAAGCCCAGAAGCTTACCTTCATCCCACAGGCCGATCCTCGGACAGCCCGACCTTATATGGTAGTCTGAATCTCCTTGTGTTTCTTTAAGAGGGAGCAAGAGGGGTCTGAAATGACAGCTGAATGATTTGTTTGGTTTTGAATTATCATTTTCACTTATTTCTGTGCTATTGATTCTACAGGCAAAATTTCTTCAAACAAAAGCTTTATGCTGTTTTTTTTTTCAAAAGTGCATTTCTAATTAACTATCATTAAGAATGGCACTAATACAGTGTAATAATGCACAAGTGACTTCGTCGTATTTATGGAACAGATTTTAAAAAAAACAGTAAAGTTTGAGAAGCTCCACTTTCTTCTACATGTCTACTAAGAGCAGTATTTGCAGTAAGTATTTGCAGCATGAGAAGTATAAGCGAGTTCTAACTTACAAATCAAACAGGACCAAATTTTATATCTATCTTTTCAGTTAAACAATAAGTCACATGTTAAGAAACCTAATTCTAAACTGTACCAGAATATTTGTAACAACTGATTAGAAACAATAAACCCCAGATCATATAATGTTAATCATTAGCCCCAGGACAAATTTTCAACCATAAATCCTCATCCAAATACATATAACTAGAACTCATTACTACCAGCTGGTATTACTTTGATGTGCCCACAGGGGGCTCTAGTGTACCACAGATTTTACTGCCTAGAATCTGTTAACTGCAGCTAAGAGACCAAGGCACTGATTGTGTTGAGGGTAGACCTTTTGAACTGCTATGTATACAATTGATAAGAGCATGAACCAAGCTTATATACAAATAAGCATATAAGCATGATGTAAAGTGCTAATTACATGCAAAATGAGGTAAAAGATAGTTAAAATGATACACAAAAATGCTCACAAGGCAATGTAGTATGCCTCAAATAGGCACAAAAACTAAAAGTCTGAGTGGATATATACCTTTACCTCAACCTTTTATATATAAATATATATGTGTGTGTGTGTGTGTGTGTGTGTGTGTGTGTGTGTGTGTGTGTAGATGAAATTTCAAGGAGGTGAACAGTACTTGATGAGCTAGCTCTGGAGACCTCTGAATTTTAATGATGTTGGAGATGATATTGTGTGTCCTTCAGCTTGTTATACTGACACAAGCACTCCATAAATCATCATACCTAGCTATCGTAAAATCAATACCAAACTGCTACCTCAGCGCTAACCCGTAATAAGTTTTTCAGCCATCTAACAGCTTAAACTTTGCTGTAATGCCGTTCGACCTATAGGTTAAGATCAGAGCATGCTTAATTTGTTTTGTAATAGAGACTTTCTAATCCTTAATGAAGCGCCTATTAGGGAGGCTTTTGTTGGCACATTGGTGATCAGTTGGTGGAACAGCCACTGCAATTAAGTTTGAATCTTTGTCCTGGAGCAAAAAAAGGAAAATAAAAAAAGGGGTGGAAAAAAAGGAAAGCTTGAACGGTCAATAAATGTTAATCCAGTCAGAACTCGTCTGTGCCTTTGAACAGGACTCACGCTGGGTTTTTTTCACATGCACTTGTTTCATCCTTTCCTAAGAGAGGCCATCCCTTAAGGATACTGCCACTGATCCTGAGACCAGACTACCACTCACTAATAAGAGCCCATGTGTAAGCAATATTGTCCACATTAAACACATTATTAGTGAGCTTTGTGTAAGACATAAGCCATAAATACATTTACAGAAATAAACAGAAGACCACAGTTCTGGAGCAATCATTAGGATACTAATAAAAATGTTAAAACAAATGCTTTATGACACAACTGAAGAATTCATTGTTATTTTTATTATTGTCTTCATCTAGCACTGAAGTTACCTCTGCATGTTTTATCCAAAGACTAAACAAGATGCAAATAACTACAGAAATCACAAAATGACAAGCCTCATGTAACCTTGTATGGTTGTTTTTTCAGAATGATAGCTATAACTGGGGCAGCATTTCTGAGACACACAACATATGTAAAAGCCTTTGCACAAGAGAGAAGCCATTGCCACAATTTCTGAAGCGTAAACAGCTTATGAAAGTCAAATGGATATGTGGCATAATCTGACACGGTGAGTCGCTGCTTCAAAAACATCCCTAACAAACCACGACTCCAGACAACACCGACAATAGTTGCATGTTTTTAAACGCTCCACAGGTGATCGAGTTATAATATCAGCCACCTGCAAGTCAACAAAATTAGTGAGGTATTTAACTAATGATAGAGGATTAGCCCAAAAGACTGTAAATTTTTCACGGCTGGGAGCTGCCTATTTATACGCTAGTGGATATCATATTAAAAATGCTAACATGGGTCACCATGTAAAAATTCCAGCTCTGAAAACTGAAGCATTAAAGTGACCTGGCACCAATTTCAGCTCGTTACTTGTGTTTTTTTGGCAAGAGGAACACCCACATACCCATGGTTTTTTTTTAGGGACACTGACACTGGCTGTGATTTACACACAGTAAGAAGTGGTAACCCTATTGTAAGAGGTCTTGCTGGCTGACCCTGAAACATCTGTGTTCAGGTTCTGTTGCGGATTACACAACAGACAAGACAGTGGCGAAAAAACTTCTTTTTTTTTTCCTTAAATGGCAGCAACAAAAAATGTGAATTTTGTGTTGTTTTTAGTGTAGTTGACATATATTCACATTCAGAAAAAATACATAGAAAACGTCTGTGAAAAATGGTTGAGAGTTACATTATATATTGACATGGTTACATTATGCTGCAGCTGTATCCTGTCTTGTCAAAAATCATTTTTCAAAGATTAATAATTACTGATAAATCTTTATGCCTGAAGGTGAATTTCCCTGTCCTTTGATCTTAACACTTTTTCTGATACTGATGATATAAATCACTCAGCCAAGACTGCCACAGTTAGTTTCCAGGCTTGAGATCAAAATTTACCTTAAAGCACAACTGTGCATGTAGCACAGGATTTTTGTTGGCTTTGTAGGAATTCGTGGACATTTATTTTCCTAAGTTTATAATGATAGACTGATGAAAAATAAAACTGTCATTTGACTATTTTACGGTAGTCTGGATGTTTACTTATCAATCTCAGATTATTGATGAAAATTTTAAAAAGCTGCAATTTAGCAAAACATAAGTAAAATACATTATTCTGCATTCAGTTTCAGAGTTTAGTAATCAACATGCTTTACAAAATGTTTACTTGTAAAATACTGGACTTTTTCCTACATGGTTTTTTAACCATCTTCTTTGTCATTTCAGCCCGTTTTAAATTAAATGTTCCTATCATTTTTACATTTATTTCATTATAGAGGATTATTGTGGCAATTTGCACCCTTCTGAATTAGTTTTTGCCATCTCTAAATTTATGTTCACCAATAAAACAAATGATTGAGTTTAAATGTGGGTCTTTTAAAAACACAGTTGATGTTTTGATCTAACATTTTATTTTGCATTCACACAAATATGATAACCAATACAAGATCAAATGAGGAGTCACTGAACTGCACATGATGTCTACTTTAAGGTAAATTTTCAGTATAAGAAAGGAGAGTCAGCCTTTAGGTTCCTAGTTTATTGGAAAGACAAAAAATTCAAGAATGTGTGTAGCACTGAAACACCATATTGGCTTTTAATAAGGAATCAATACTGCAATAGTACACGTCTTGGTGCAATTTAGAATTCTGCAACATCCTCACTTGCTCATGGAAATGGACGAAGCGTCATGAACTTACAAAAGATGTCGACATGGCGACTTTGCAGTCTTTTATTTGAATATTGGGGTAAATTGGAATAGCCTGGTATCTTGCATGTCTGTCAGAGGCCTCCCATGTGGCTCTGATAGGGCTGTTAGGGACTGGCAAGGCCAAACCAGGGCAGGGAGTGAGGGGAACAGGAGGATTTACACTTAAGGCCAGAGCTGGGATCCGTCAGTGTAGGCGGATCGGGTCATCTTCAGCATGACCTGCCACCTCTGATGGAGCTCTGAAAAGTGCAATCTGACCTCACTGCTGAGCAGTCGTCTCTCACTGTCACAAGTCTGTGTCATCTGACTGGAGACCTTTTATTGTAATTGAGTAATGATCCTTAATTTTTTCTGTGTGATTGTGCAATTTGTATTTATGATCATGATGATGTTTATGAGATTATATGATTTTAAAGTTAAGAATGGATAAGTAGCAAATTCTAAGAACACAAATTAATCCCTAAAATTCACCAGATGAAAACAAATATCTGCATGAAAAATATATACAAGCAGTGCCTTTTAATTAAATCCACACAGCAGCAGCCATCGCTTCAGAAAACACAGATATAGTTTTTCACAACTGTATGATCTGCCAGAAAGTCCCATCTCGCCCTTTGTTGAGCATCTACAGAGGAAGAAACACAGATAATAAAGGTCTCTTTATGATGAGGCTCCTGCACACAGAGCCACAAAAAACTTAAGAAAAAATATCTATCAAGAGGTGGGAATTACATTGCCCTGTGCTGGGGTGGGAAAATGAAGCAGGCATTTCTGAGCTTGCTGGCAACATAACCTTCAGAAACATCCTATTTTTCATTAGAGTTGTGTCAGACAGCTATGCCTTTAATAACATTCATCCCCGTACCAAGGAGAGGATAACTCAAGCTTTAGGCACATAATGAATGGGAGAATGGGCCCTGGCGCTGTTAAGAACAGGAGGGCTTGCCAAACAGGCAGACCTGCACTACTGCACTCGTGGCAAGCCTTTCACAGCACGGCATCCTCCTGTATTAACGCCATGCAAATGAACAGTCAAATGCTTCCTGAGGTGGCTCTCTAATGTGGCCCTGTTAATTACTGTCATTAGAGCAGGAGCGAGAAGAAAGAACTAACAAGCCAACTTCCTCATGATCTCTGCATTTGAAAGTCATCTCCAGCGATAAGAACACGTCACAGCCCTCTAGTAAGAAAATTGCAAATTGCTAAATTTGCTGACAGAGTGGGAAAATTTCTGCTGACTCTGAGCAGCCTGCCAGTGATGGATGCATTCTTGACAGAGTCTTGGTGTTTAGACTTAAGAAATAATGAGTATCAATGTCCCAGCCGTAGAATATGCAAAGATGAAAGAGCACTATGTGGGTTTAATTAAGGGAAGCAGAGGCAGGAGCTGCTTTCAAACAGAGTGACCCAACATGATCAGATTCTTATTGCTGTCATTTTGTGCTGAAATATGGCCAGTAAGGTACGGGCACTGCTTTAATAACTCCAACACAATGTCACAGCAAGTCAGTCCAAGACTTTTAATGTATAGCAAATGAAGCCCAGATATATTTCTGTACAGCACATCTTGGTTTCAGAAACACAGGTTAATGTGTTCAACATAACATTTGAATAAGGAGTGGGTGAGGCTCTCTGAAAAAGGGCAGTTTTGTTTTAAGAACCGTAGAATTGGTTTTCACTGCATCATTACAACCACAGGGGGTGTGGGCACTCATTGTTTCCACAGTCAAGTAAAGCATTTTGTTTTACAAATGCCCTCCGGCAATTCATACTCTCTGCATCGGGTGGGAGTAAAAATATGTTTCACATACTTCAGAGAGCAAACCAAAATATCCTCTATTATGTCTGTGATGCATCAAATCCCTGGTGTGGCCTTGAATTTAGTTTTCTCCCCAAAAACTAGAGGGTGGCACGGTCAATATATTCAACACTCAAGGCCACTTCCAGGCTAATATAGAGGACTTTTCTCTTCTCTTTTTGTTTCACTTTCTCGCTCTCATTCCCTTCTCTGTTTTTCAAACGTCTGTGCTGTTGAGGACAAATCAAAGGCTCTATTTTACTAATGTAACACTGAGCAGACTGTGAGGTGGCTGTGGGGATAATGAGGGACTGCAGAGATGTGAAACAGACAGGCTGAAATGGATAATTAGGACAGAAAGTTTCTGCGATGCCAATGACACTCTACAGGAAATAGGATCATTAAGTTCTATATAAAATTGCTGTACAGCGTATCTATATAAAATTGCTCGTCATAGTCACTCTTTTTATTACAACTTTTCATTTCATTACAACCAAGCTCTGTTTAACTTAAGGTGCAGCCCTTACCTCTGTTTTAGAGAAATGTCAGAATGTAGGCACTTTAACTATCTTTATAACTACCTGCGAATATATTTAGCATAATTTCTGCTTTGACCTCTTGGACAAATACAAGGCTACTTTTCATCCTTTTTGCACAGCTGCCCAATCTTAGTTAGTTTGCAAACCCATTAGTCTTGTTATGAAATGTAGGTACAAGATGAAAGTTTTGCGGTGTTTGAATTTCAGGACATGCGTATGAAAAGGACAGCCTCAGAGGTCTGTAGTGCTCAGAAATATTTTATACTCTGCCAAAGGGTTTGGTGCAGGCAAACTGGATAATAAGCTGCAATAGCTTGTTAAAAGGTGTTTGAGGGAGATATCATATGTTGCTCTATTATGATTAGATTTCTCCTTGACAATATGAAAAGATCAAATCAATATCTACTGAAATTTTGATGATCCACAAGCCATCCCCCTCCAGTCCTTCCTTCCCCAGGCTCTATTGAGAGAACATGATCTCACATCACCACAGTACCATCAAGCTTTTCTCTGCCACTGTGAAAATATGTAACTTCAATTAGCACAATGCTTAACAAAATGACCCCTGTTTTGGGTTTGCTCCCAAATCTTGCTGTTTGGGTACTGATGACAGGACCTATTGTGGTCCACTTTAAAGCAATTCAATTAGGAGTCATTAGTCCTCTGAGTGATTACCAGTGGCCTATCGATAGCAGGAAGGACACACTAATTAAAGGGCATTTAAATGTTTCTCGGTGTAGAGTAATGGGGAGAAACACAGCATTTAAAATGCAGTTTGGAGGAAAATATCCTTGCACAGCAAATGACCAACATAACATGTTCACTTTGCTCTCTGCAAATTCCCTTTATAGACACATATACGGTAATGAATCCCATGAGAATACTAAAATGTGGTTATATAGCAGGCACCAAAAAGCAACTAGCCCTTCTAGAAAGCAGGTAAATAGTCATATGTTATGCTCATTCACTTTAGAAAAAATAAAAAAGACAGATAAAAAGTAAACTGATGTAAAATCATGGCAGGTATTTATAGTATATATGTAAAAACGAATATTCCCCTAGAAGGAAGGGGTGGATTATCTTTCATTTTTAATTGACTGTCAGAGTTGTGCATCTTTGAATTCATTGTATCAAAGATGGATAGGTACTTTCACTGCCTATCATGAAGTTAATTCCATTCTTAGATGAATTGGAGTGATAACACTGAAGAAAGGTGACTCACTTGAAATCAGCTTCCCTTTTTCTATAATGTGCTGCAGTGCTTGTGGAATTCCATAACATGCTCTGAAAATCATCTAAAATTAAAACAAGGATATTATGCATATCATCAAGATGAATACAGAAATGCCTTCTAAATAAATTCTAAAAGCTAGCTTATTCAAATCTGAGTATTATTAAACAAATTAAGTACTTTAGCATTTGCACAGGTCACAGAATAATGCGTAATTTACTCATGTATTTCCAGAGACTCAGCTATAAACAAGGACACTACACCTCCACAGTGTTGAGAGGACTGCTTTGTGTTAACATAGTGAGAGAGATATTGATTAAAGTATGATAAGAAAAAGCTCCAGTCCCAGGGCAGAGCCTCCACAGTTATGATTAAATAGGGTGCACAGCAATGGGGCCTATATCTCAGACAGAAGCCAGACGTGTGCATCTATACACAGCATATGAGCTAATTCTAATAATAGCTCTATTCTCATTAAAGAAAACAGCATCCATTATATCACCTTACTTTGGGATTAAATCCCCAACATAATCCCAGGTTTTGGATGACAACACTACAGCGGTTATAACTTGCGGAAGCTTTTTATTAACTGGCAAACACTCATCTGAAAAATAAGACATAAATACAGCATATAATATATGGTGAAAATAAACTTATGACACTGCTATAAGAATTTATTCTTTCTAAAAATATTTCTATATTGTAATTCTAAAGGCAATTTAAATTTAAAATGACTTTTATGACATTGGACCTCTATTACAGATAGGTGAACATCTGTATAATCATTATTAATAGTGATCAAACAATTTTTCAGGCATAGTATGTAATGTTATAAAGAGGGAACAATATTTTAATAGAGGGTGTCACACAAATGACATCAGCAGGGTCTAAAATCTTTTACATGTTGTATACATGTGCATACATAGTGCTGAAAATATTTTAAGGTTGAGGCTTAACTTCATGATAAATGTTTTTGTGTTCTGAATACATTCTGTGTACTGGTGCTTAAAATCTTAAAACAAAGTAAAGGGTTTAAATAAATAAATCAATTAATGTCATGACAATGCCAGTGACAAGGATCTCATGAAGTTGGGTTAATGCCATTTGATCTATGATGAGCCCACAAAAGTGGTGTTTAGTGTCTAAGAATAAACTTTTAGAACCAATTGCGTGAATGCATGTGAAGCTCACAGCAGTATGGTCCAGTGAAAAATTGACATATTGAATCTTGTGCACAATATTTTGAGGAGGACTAAATCATACTGAAATTCACCAGTAAGTACAGGCAGGCATGCTGTTAGAAACTTTCCCAGTATAAATGAAACATGCCAGTAACAAGCAACTCATACTACCTGAAATACTGGGTCCAAACATGCTAGGACTGGGCTGTATACTGTGATGTGTACACTTGGCCACACAAACCCTGTATGTTGCCTTATGTTGCTCAGTGCCTCTTATATCTTACCTGTTCTGCAGGAATTACAGAAAATACAGGCAAGAATTAAAGTGCTTTTCTTTGGATATGGCTGGAACTTTACATAATATCTAAAATCTGCAACCTGAATATGATAAACAGAAAATGTCAACTGTCGATAGAAAGAAAAAAAGCAAGGTATTGTTTCTAGATTTCGGGTAATGACAGAAAGCCTTATTGTTATTTTGTGTGAAACCTTTTAGTTATATCACTATAATAAAAAAAAGCATACTAACGCTATTCCTTGGCTTTAGCTACACAGCTGAAATAACTGTGAAAAATGTCCCCTTGGTCTGACTTTTATTCCTCACCTTATTCCCAATGTCATTCATTTGCCACTGAAGGTAACAAGCCTTTTCCACTCGGTGCTCTGTAACGGCAGACCTTTAATAGCCATTTCCCGGTGTGGCGAGGGGAGAGAGGGGGAACATGTTTATTTGTGTGTCTGCACATGCTTCTCCAGCGATTCTCTCTGCTCCACTCACCCAGCTGCTGGCTGGAGGAGTGATTCATGGGCCTGACAGATGCCTGGTGCAGCTGGATCTGTCCTTGATCATCCCAAAAGCCTGGACAGCACTGTCATTCACCATTGCCCAAATTATCTCTGTATTGACTGCAGAACCCTCTGTGACAGCGCTGTAATGGCTAATTACCCAGGATGCTTTGGGTACTTTTAAACCCCAGAGTGTTCTCTTGCTGTCTTGCCATGCTGCTGCTACCGTATCGTGCCGTTGTGAGGGCCACTGTTTTCTCTAAACCCACCTGAGCACCACAGCCGGAGGATCCCGATGCAAAATGTCAAGAGATACAAAGGAATAATATCCTCTTTTCCCTAATATGCGATACCAGAGTAACAGTGGTGTCACTGACAGACAAAAACACAGAGTTTCACAGAGGGAAATCAACATAAACTACTGTTTATGGTTTGTCTGTTTTCCTATCCTTCTCTCCATGTCAGGGGAATTACATTGGGAAACACACACAGTTAATTATCAAAATCTGTCTCAAGATGTTAGAAAAAAAAGTCTAGTTCTTTCTCAGCATGTAAATACTGGAAGAGATAAACATGAATAATTGCCAAAAGTTTTCATTGCCAAGCAGCCAGCTGCAGTATAAGCATACTAATCTACAATTCTAAACCTGCAATGTTACTTCAGACTTTGAGCTGCATTTCAGGAAGAGGCTGACAGAGAGAAGTGAAAGGAAATGAACAGGGAGACAGAAAGAGGGAAGGAGAAGGTGAGGGAATAGAGGGTACAAAATCCCATCCTGACTGTTAGAGAAGATGATGAGGTCCCCCGAGAATGGACAGAGTGGAGAGGGAGCAGCTTTTCCTCACAAAGATTCTAGTAATTTGCCACATCCTGTCCGCACACCAGGCATGGAAGCCACTCTGTCCTTAATTACCAGGATAACAAACCCATCCCCTCCCTGCTCCTCATTGTCCTGTTCTCCTCACATTACTTCCCCCCTCGGCCAATGCCGTCACCTCCCAGGCTTCCTACGCTCTTTCTTCCAATCAGTATAAATGAATGGCCTCTGCTGCAGTTTGCCATGAGTGGATGGATGGACACCAAATACAGAGATAAAAGCTAAAGGAATGACAGTCTGAGTTAGCAGCTCTGAAACCTGACTGACAGGGGCATTACAATGACACAAAGGCCTCACCTGGATAATGTAGCAGTTTCAAGGTAAAACATCCTATGAAAATTAATCATTCCATAAATTATCATAGTGAAATTCTTACAATGTAAAATGCATTTGTTGTCTCACTTCCACTGTCCAGAAATTCTGTTTAATAAACATTAAAATCTATATTTTATGACATTGCAAACAGTGTAGCATGTAACATCACTGTCAGGAAACAAACAGCATATACAGGCCATGGCCTTTCTGTCTAGCCATCGTCTGTCACCTCCAAGATGGCGCTGTGTCTGCTTCTGCTTTATTTGCATTGGCTTTTTGCATACGTCTGCATTGCTGCATGAATCCTGACTCTGCAGCATCAAAACATAGGGGGAGAACCAGGCGTGACACTACAGTCCTGCCTTGCTACATACAAATACATTCAGCTCAAAGGGAATGACAAGGCTGTATTAGTGCAGCGTTTGTATGGCTTTTCACTGAACAGGCAGTGGGAGGGTCTGATATTCCTGGGGGTGAAGGGGTTAGGGGTGTGTGTGTCTGTGTTACCAGTCACCTGCTGCTAAATCCTATTAGTAAGGCCTGGGGGTTAAACCAACCATCACCATTAAAGGCCTGTCAGGGGAAAGCCCACAAATAATAGGGCTGATCGCTACAACTGACAAATAATTAGGTGCTTTGATAGAGGATAATCAATTAGAGATAATAGGAACAGGCTTGACATTCTTAGATGTACCAGAAACAGGGAAATAGTAACAAAGACGCCAACAAAATGTTTATGATGAATTAGATTTTAGGCTTTTATTAACAATCTAAACCTTATTTTAGAAGTACAGATAACTCAAAGAGAGAAATTTTATAGTCATCATTATGTTTGGTAATGTTGATTCATTGATCAATTAGTAATCTTAAAAATGTCAGAAAAACAATTTTAAAAAAGGTCTCTAACAGTTTTCTGAGACCCGAGGCAAATTCTTCAAATTTTGTGTTTTATGGGAGAAACAGCCCCACACATACAAAACACTAAATTTAGTGTCACGTGAGAATGAGAAAAGCAGCAAACCCCCTCACATGATAAGCTGGGGACATTTTTCACTTTAAAGGTTACTTAAAAGATTTACTGGTTACCATAACAGCAGCAGAATATTTTTCCATAACTTGACTATTAACGAATTGACACAGCAGTGACTCTAACGTGTTATTTTACTTCATATTTGTCAGCTAGGTGTTTAAGAGCTATATTAAATGCTGTAAATCTTTGCTAGTGTTTGTGTCTGATCTTCACCTCAAGCTTTTCATCTTTTTATGTTTTAGAAGCTAAGAGGTGAAAAAGAGCTGGGTTTTGTAACTTGAGGACACATTTGGTTCAGCTGAAACCTAACGGCAAAATGTAGCTTTGCAAAGGAAACATGCTACATTTTCATATTTCATTAAATAGCACAGCTGTATTCAGACTGTGTGTCTTAGAGCACAGAGTAATAAGGTGACTTGACCAAGGACAACAGAGTGCATAGTTGTGGTTCTTACTGCCTGTAGGAAAGGAGTACAAGTGAAAGTCTTAAAGCATATACAGTTCAAGGATTAAAGTGTCTACCTAAACATTTCCATATGTTTACCGACATAAGGGAAAAGGAGGTGAGAAAAAATTGGCAAAGCTAGTGTTAAATGAGATGAGATGTGACAGTTTACATTTCCAGCCACAATTAACACGTTGATGGCGTTTTTCGCCGGGCCCCTCACAGTGATAATGCCTGTTGTCAAATCTGTTTAGCACGCCAAATCTCCTGGAGCCTTCAGCTAGGCGGCAAGCTTTTGACAGATTGAAGGTTCAGAGATAGGCTATCATGACAGATGGAAGCTGGCATCGATGTTCAGCTCTCGCCAATCACAGGGGACCTGCCCCCCTTATTCTGCGGGGCGCAGCTCCGCAACCTTCCCCCCTCTGATGGGAGCAGGGGATGGCATTGTTAAGCAGTGCATCTGTGAGACTCAGTCTCCTCTGATGGAAGCATAAGGCAAAGAGCTCTCAAGCAAAAGACGGCCACTGCTGTAAGCGCATTTCAGATATGATGGGAGCCTAGCTCCTGGGAATTGTGGAAAAGAAAAAGTTTGAAACATTTTGAGGAGCAGAGGAGGACCCAGGAGAGAAAAGAGTGACTGCAGCAAGCCTCAGCTATTCAGTAATGCCATCATTAAATTTGATTATTACCTAAATGCTGGCAAATGCTTTGTAGTCACAGCACAGTGAAGTTTGACAGAAACACTTACTTGATCACTCTTTATAGCTGATTAGTGGAATGACATTTTTCTCATGACCAACAGAATCACACCTGTTAAATACTCAATACTGAGTGGGGAAATCAATTTAGATAGCCTTGGCTTGTGTATAAAATCATTCTTAGAACTCATACTACAGTATGATTACCCTTAATGAGATCCATCTGAAACAGTGGCACAGGAGAAACTCATTAAACTGAGCTTGTTCTAATCAGACAGGCTTATATGGATTTTTGCAGACATCAGAAATAGTTCTGAAAAAGAAAAATACACCTGGGCCTCTGAAACAGAAGAAGGGATCTGATAATTAAGTATCTGCCATGCGCTGATGATATCACGAGTGTTAATGATCACTATAATGACAGTTCACGCAGCACCCAGTTGATTTACAATACACCTACTGTGAGGCACCACTGCGACAACCACTGCAGAAAACACACCCAAGTGAACACAGTTTAGTATAGATTAAAAAGACATAAGTTGGACCTAATAGGCACTTTTAGGGAAAATAATTAAATGCTTACTTGCACAAAAAAAATTTCCATAGGTAGACAAGTTTGAGATGCAGCGTTGTTGGTTTACTTGCTGGCAGGCAGCCCTCTAAGTTGTTTGGTCTCTCCCTCCCTGTTTAGGCGAACACATTGTTGATTCAGACCCATCATGTTGAGGCTTGAGGTCACCCTGTCTCAGGCTTGGCTAGTTAGCAGCAGCCCACCTGATGGCCCAGAGGAAATCACAGCAGCCGCACTCACAGGAGAGGGCCTGACAGCCAGGCCCCACACCAGAGAGAGGGGTCCAGCTAAGGGGGTGGAGAGAGGAGGGTCAGTATGGGGGGAGGGAGAAAAAAGAAGAGGGTTCAGAAAAGGGGGGGGGGTCCTTCAAAAGCAGGGATGAGATATTGCTAAAGAGGGCACAATGGTGAGTCGTGTTATGGTCACGGCTGTATTAAGTCTGGTAAACATAGAGGATGGAGGAAAGGAAACAGAGCTGATAAAGTGAGTGATGCTAACTTACTGGGTGGTATACTACAGAAGAAAAATAGAGATGAGAAAGGAGAAAGACAGCTCTTGGGTTAAGCTGTACAAAAAGAGAGAGAATATGAAAGTCCAGTCTGCGTAAAAGAGTGATGAGGATCCTCGTTCACAAAGATGGATGGTTCAAATTTGGGAGGAGGGAGAGGGATTTCTTTCCAGCATTAGCTATGAATCTATACAGGGGGCTGGTCAAGTGGTCTAGTTGTCTAGTTTTCCAACATCTAACAGCAGTTTCTATTCAAGCAGAAGCAAAACTGCACTGTGTAAATGAAGTGAGGCATCAGTGTAAGCTATCCTGGGGCAGTGATGCTGTTCTTGCAGAGAAAATGTTGGCTGTAAAATGCTGTGATGAACAGCAGACATTTCCAGTTCACAAGACTCCCAGTCTCTCCTGAGAGTCTGCTTCATCCCTATTATAGCCAATAATAGCCCATTGTAGTCAAATGCTCTTTCTCTTCACTGTGACTGAATGAGGACACATTATTTACTGAAAGGAGACAACGCTAATACACGGCTGCAGAAAACTGCTGACAGGAAGAGGGCAAAAATCATAGGTTTTCCCTCCTAGAGGACGTTGCACTTCTTTTATATTTATAGTTATGTTTAATAACATTCCACCCTCTGCCAATACACCTCCAGACACCCTCCACAGTCACTCTCACTGATGGTTTATCCACATGGCGTTGGATCTAAGAAGATTTTTTTTTCTTTTTATTTTCCATTTTTACATTAGGAGTACACTGACACTGATGAGGTAATTCAGTGACATATGAAAGTATCCAAAGTATTAAAACCTTTTATGACCAGCTAAAAGTGGAAAGATTTTGAAGGTAAAAGATACAAAACAATGCTTACAAAAATTAAAATCTCACATTCCATAATATGTATACAGAAACATAGCTTTAATGTATGATTGCAGTTGGCATAAATAATGAGCAGGGACAAATTAAAATGTAAAGAAATGAACTAATTAAATTAGCTCTTTAATACTCATTAAAAGATAATCTCAGTGAATAAAAGCCCTTTTTCTGGAGCATGCCAACAGGGCAATAACTGCACAAACCTTCAAATCTTCACTGTATTCATCACTGAACACAGTTTCTTTAGGTTTCCGTTTTGTGCTTATGTCTAAAGGCATCTGAGACAAATGCCTCACCACAAAGTCATACACCATTAATGCAGTCAGTGGTGCTGCAGCCTCAGAATCTTATTATCTTAGTTGGTTCAGCCTCATTAGCTGTTCTATGCATATTAATGGGTGGGAAATGGAAAACTATACCCCATTTAAGAACAAAACATGCTCAAAGTACTAGCTGCTTCTAGGTTATAGGACATAACTCACTCTGCAAATTGCTATCATCGGGCTTCTGGCAGAACCCTGCTGTTTTCTTTACCCAAAAGCCCCTTGTTTCCTTGCAAAGACAGAGTTTCATTAACCTGCACTGCATTCAGATGCCATTATGGCTCTAATTATGGCACATGCTCTTATGAGGAACTGCCTGGGTTCTCTGAGACTTTTATGTCCAGCTGTCTTGTCGCCGAGGCCAGGGTCATCTCCACTGCTGCCAAAGATACAGACAGAGAAGATGTGCTAATCTCCAGTGCATTGAAGCTGGCTTTGTGGACTTATGCAGGCTTATCTATCATGGTCACGACTGCATTAGACATAAGACCTTAAGTTTGTAGGCACTGAAGTAGAAAGAAGAGCAAATTAAATTCTTCTCATCTACCTCCTCAGCTGCGTCCAGATTGCATCAGTAAAAAAAGAAGATCTCTTGAGGATAAAAGTAGCACCTACCAGTGCAGAGGTAAGTCTTTATGTTCTGTTTGTTCTTCACAATAAAAAGAAAATATACTTTAATTATTAGTAAAGCAGCCTAATTGCAGGATTTGACATTCTAGACTCAGCATATCTGCCAACAGACAATGGAGACCTTAGCTTGGGAAACAAATAAAACCTCTGTCCAGTGTCTCATTATCCATGAAACTATCTTCTTGGCTTCCTCTGTCTAATCAAAGAGAAAGGAAACACAGAAACAAGCTGAAAAATTCCAACATGAGGGAGAGTGAAACAGTTCCCTCAGCATTGAGCATTGCTCACTCACAGCAGATAGTGAAGGTAAGAAGATCCTTTGGCAGGTGCTTTGGGCTGTCAGAGCTGTAGATGAGCTCTGCTGCTGGATAACATCTTGCCAAATGCTCGAAGCTTGTCAGTTAACAGTCTGCCAGAAAAAAATGGTGGACAGCTACTAACCTCTCAGAGAAAAGACAAAGACCAACAGTAAGTTCCAAGCCACAAAAAGAAAGTTTCAATTTCTTTTAGTAAAATAACTACCAGTGTTGTGGCAATGATTAACTTTAATTTAAAATGTTTTAATCCATTGAATGGGAAAGCTACAAGGAGCGTTTTTAGTTTCTCAGCAATGTTTTTAACATTCATAAGATGCATAACATATAGCAATTATAACCCTATTTCCAAACACATTAAACACTTTGTAACATGTCAGCAAACACATAATGCAATTATTTGCAAAACATTAAACCCTAAATCCAGTTTAAACTAGTACAAAGACAAAACGTAAGATATCAACAAATTTTATTTTGAATGTTGGAAAAGGGGTGTGGGTGCCACTGTACTGCATCACCTCTTCTTTTATCAACAATCATACAGTGTTTGGGAAATGAAGAGCTTGGTGGCTGTAGCTTTGAAAGGATTTCAGCCACTCATAATTTCAAGGCCTTCTTTGCCATATTTTTCATTTCATAATGCTACAAATATGTTCATAAGTTGACAGGTCTGGACAGCAGGGAGGGTGTTGTAATACCAGACTCTTTAACTACAGCACCATGCTTATGTTAAACATGCAGAATGTGGGCTGGAATTGCCTTGCTGAAATAGGCAATGCCTTTTTTGAAAATCACATCATCTGGTAAGCAGCATAGTTGCTCCAAAACCTGTAAATATCCTTCAGCATTAATGGTACCTTCACGGATGTATAAGTTACTCGTGCCATGTCCACTATTACCCCTCATAACATCACAGCTACAGTCCTTTCAGCTGTGTGCTGATAACAAGCTGGATGAATTTGATCAATTTAATTAAGTAAATATGACATCATTTATTTAAAAAAAACTTTAGCTTGTTCCTTCCATATGTAAGACAGTAGTAGATGATCAGTACCAGTTTGTTGGCATATGAATACAGTCACCACTCCACCACACTGTGTATTTATATATTGTATATCAATGAGCATGCACAGTAAGAAAAAAACCATATAGCACATATTTTTCTCATTTAAGCTATTACTGCTATCTCTCTATTCTTGTCATTTGTCCCACGGATGTTTTATGGAAGCTCTTCAGTTCTCTATCAACCTGTTTGGAGTATGACTGTTACGTGAAGATGCCTGTTTACTTAAGTTTCATGAAGTCACATTCTTTGTATTTAATGCACAGTCCACAGTCTAAGAAAGGCACAATCCCCACAAGTTCAATCAACAAACAGGTACCTATTCACTGAAAAAATACTGTTGAATCTTTATGATTTAACAGTCTTCAAAAGCGCATAAACTCTACCAATGAATCTTTAAAGTTTTCCAGTGTTGCTTACAACAGAAATGTTTGCAAGCAATAATAAAAAATATGCTGTCTAGATTTTGATATAATGGGAAGTATGACTGTATATGCAGTTTTTATGTTCATGAAATACTAACGAATTAGCAGCCTGTAGAACTTAAGTTTTTGAATTCTGCTGATTACATAAAGAATCAATGCCCAATATCCAGCTCTCTGACACTTTAAACTCACAAGTTTGGTTTGCAGAAACCAATACACTGTCAGTTTGTAACCTTGCATGTAAAGCATACTAAGTACAATGAATAGTGCTTAAAAAAGTTAGGCGTCACTCTAAAGAGAAGATATCAATAGAATTTTCCCCAAAGCCACCAAAAGAATACCAAATCTGGACTTGGAAAGACAGCAGTAACAGTTTCTTATATGTGTAATGAGGCTATTGCTCAGCCAAAAGAACAATATTACAGTGGACTGCTAGAAGTGCTTTTGGAGCTCTTTCCATGCTGTCACTTCATAAAGCTGTAATAAAAAATAGTAAGAGAAATTAGCTTGTGATTTTTGGGCTGTGATTTGATCATTTTAACATTAACAGGCATTTTATTCATGCAAACCAACAAAGTAATTTAACAGACTTTATAGTATAATACAAGACAGAGATAATATAAGTTTGGTGTTATGAGACTGGACATGACAAGTGACGGTTGGATCTCATTGAGAAACTGAGGACACTGTATGGTTATATGGTAGTAAAACATCAATGACAAGGTAGGCCTGCCCAAAAGCATATTCTGCTTAATCATTCTTTTTTTACTGTAATGGGCACCATATTTTACAAAATGAACATCATGTTAAGGAATGCACTGATGCAACTTTTCCAGTTCTGATAAAAGTACCAATACTAAATACTGATCTGACACCAGTGTTAACTTAATAATGGATAATGGATGGATGGATGGATGGACGGATGGAATGATGGATGCATAGATAACAGCATTACTTTACCATAAGTGTAATAAAAGCTCCCAACAAATGTTAAAGTGGGCATTCTATCATAAGCTCACTTCACCACTGATTACACTTAAGTAAAAGCCTACATAAACACTCTAGTTACCCCAACAGTGGGTGCAAATAGAGTGAATGTCTCAGAACTGATTATCCTTTGCTATTAGATTTCTCCATGCTATTTTTGTTTTCTTAATAGCAACCGGTGAACTGCTGCTCATCACACAGAGAACACAAAAACATAGAACTGAATCAAATAGATTGGACATATAAATTGTCCTGTCATGAGACACGGTCCTGTTTCATACAACTTCATTATAGACTGTCTTTCACATGTATCCCTCCACATATTTTCTTAACTACTTATCCAATTCAGGGTTGTCTTATCCCAGCTGGCAATGGGTGAGAGGTGGAGTACAGCCTGGACAGTTTGGCTGTCCATCATATCAACACACACACACACACACACACACACACACACACAGAGAGAGAGAGAGAGAGAGAGAGAGAGAGAGAGAGATGCGTTCATACCTAAGGCCAATTTAGAATAACAAATTAATACTAACATACATGTCTTTACACTGTTGAAGGACCCACAGAGGTACACGAAGAACATGCAAATTCTACACAAAAGTTTCTAGCTGAATGCTGAATAGCAGGTTCAAATTAGGAATCTTCTTGCTGTGATGCACAAGTGCTAACCACTGCTTCATCATAGCACTTTCATCTCACACATACTAAGAGTATTTTGCCACACTTGTTAATTATTGAATTCCAGTATTTTATTCAGTCCAGTTGTCACAGGTGCACAAAGCACTTATCCATGCAGTCTACCTTCATAAGCAATTCTGAAAGAATGTATCATTCTAAAGAGCTCATTGAATTTGAGCGTGGTACTGTAATAGGATGCCACCGTTGCAACAAGTCAATTTGTGAATTTTTTTTCCAAATAGCCTACGACCAGTTCCAAGTAGTACTAGTGCAAAGTGCAAACCACAGCCACTAAGCCACTCATCCACAAAGGGGCAGACCGCACAAATTTACAGAGCGGGTTCATCTAGTGTTGAGGTGCAAAGTGTGTAAAAGTTGCTAACACTGTTCACTAAATAACTGCAGAGTTCCAAACCTCCACTGGAATTAACATCAGTGTAAAAACTGTGTTCCAGGAGCTTCGTGGCATTGGTTTTTATGTCCGAGTAGCTGCATGGAAGCCTTGCATCACCAAGCACAATGCTAAGGGCAAGGAACTTATTGTTGTTCATACACATAAAATTAACAAAAAATTAAATTAACACAGTTTAAATGAAAAATATTTCTGACTCAATTTTTTTCATGAGGTAAAAATATTGAAATTATGAATCATCCAGAAGACTAAAAAAAAAATCATTCACCTCTAGCTGCCCACCATCATGTAAAATGATAGTATAGCATGGTTATGTCAGTTTACTTAAAAAGATATTTATATGTTTTTGGAAGTACTGATAATCACATTTGGGTTTTTTTAAATAGCGTGGTATACCTTGTTAACTTGTTATGATTAATCCAATTACTACCCCAATTCCAGAAAGGTTGGGACACTGCATAAAATATAATTTAAAACACAATACAATGATTTGCAAATTTCAGAAACCAATACTTTATTCGCAAACGAACATAGAAAACATGAGACATTTTACTATTTCATGAAAAATAAAAGCTAATCTTGAATTTGATGGAAGACACACAGCTCAAAAAATTTGGGACTGGGCCATGTGTACCACTGTGTAGCACCCCCTTTTATTTAAACAACAGTCTGTTAATGTCTGGGAACTGAGGAAACCAGCAGCTGGACCTTTGGGAGCGGAATATTGTCCCATGCTTGTCAGATAAATTTTTCCAGTTGCTCGGCAGTCCTGAGTCTTCTTTTGTTGTATTGTGCATTTCATGATGCACCAAATGCTTTCAACTGGTTAAATGTTTGGACTGCAGGCAGGCCAGTCCAGCACCTGAACTCTTCTACTATGAAGCTATGCTATTGTAATAGCTGCAGTATGCGGCTTAGCATTGACCTGCTGAAATATGCAAGGCCTTCCCTGAAAAAAACATCATAAAGAGGGGAACATATGTTGCTCTGAAACCTGTATAAACCTTTCAGCACTGATGACGCCTTCCCAGATGTGCAAGTTGCCAGAACCATAGACACTAACAGACCTCCATACCATCAGACATTCGGGCTTTTTAACTGAGTGCTGATAACAAGTTAGACAGTCCTACTCCGCTGTAGTCTGGAAGACAGCATCCATGATTTCCACAAAGAATTTCAAATTGCGATTTGTCTGACCACAGAACAGTTTCCCACTTTTCCTCTGTCCATTTTAAATTAACTTTGGCCCAGAGAAGATGGTGGTGTTTCATGTCCACATATGGCTTCTTCTTTGCATGATAGAGCTTTAACCTGCATTTGTTTGTCACGGCAAATTGTGTTCACAAACTGGGATTTTTGGAAGTGCGCCTGAGTCCATGCAGTGATTTTCATGACAGACTCATCCTTGTTTGCAAAGCAGTGCTGCCTGTCGGCCCAAAGACTATGGGCACCCAATATTGGTTTTCAGCCATGTTCCTTGTGCACAGATTTGCTTTTGATCATATTATGCACTGCAAATGAATGAATATTCAAAGGCTTTACAATTTTACATTGAAGAACATAAATCTAAAATTGCTTCATAATTTGTAGACAGTTTTTGGCAGACTCGTAAACCTCAGCCTATTTTTATTTCTGAGAGACTCTGCCTTTCTAACATGCTCTTTTTATACCCAATCACATTATCGACCTGTTGCCAATTAACGTAATTAGTTGAAACATGTTCCTCCGGCTGTTTCCTTTAGTACTACTTACTTTTCTAGTCTTTTGTTGCCCTTGTCCCAGTTTTTTGAGATGTGCTGCAGCCGTCAAACTCAAGATGAGCTAGAATGTTTGAGAAATTAGTAAAATGTCTCACTTTCAAAATTTGATGTTTTCTATGTTCTTTTGTGAATAAAATTTTGGTTTATGAGATTTCCAAATCATTCTACTGGGTTTTTCTTTATATTTTATGCAGTGTCCAAACATTTTTGGAATTTAGGTTGAAAAATCAATGGATAAATTAATCATTATTGACATGCTTACTGAGTAACTACTGCATGCTACTAAATCACTATGATTCCATTGACTAAAGCAAAGAATCTGACTTACTGAACTTTATTGAACCTCATGGGGAAAAATACTTGTGGGAAACTATAATGCAGCAGCAAAATTTTCTTAGTAAAATATATAATTACACAGAAGCATGGTAAAGGTTTTACACTGATATTTCAATATAAACTGATAGATCTACAAATTACACCAGCTTCTTAACTTTAATGACACTCAGTTTTAGCATGTCAGTTTAAGAACAAGCTTTTGGAAGAGGGTGTGTTTCAATGGATTTGCATTACTAATAGACAAACTATTTGAATTAATGTGACATTATGATTGAAAACACAATTGAAGAGTATGCACTTGCAATGTGCAACACTAATTCCAATAAGCCCTTTTCCTATCTAAATAATTTTGCTTTAATTATAACCGCTATAACAATGAGCTACAGTGAGATAAATAAATAACTTCACTGTCCTCCCTGGAATTGTGCTGATGCGGAGGCCTGCCTAGGCATTATAAACCTAATTAGCAGAAGATTACTATGCAGTGTGCAAGGCTGTGGTCCAGAAAGACATCATTAGGTCTTCTGATGGGGATATGCCTTCAGCACATTGATTGTTTTTCGCTCCAAGAACAATGCAGATTGCAGACTTTATAATTGGGCTTTCAGGTCACTTGTGACTTCACTTCTATTCTGTGTTGCTGGTGATCTCCATTCAAACAAAAGAAACTGATAACAAGAAGACACTCCTACTGAGCTCATGGAATTAAGAGAATGTTCATGGATTATGAGCCACCCCATGAAACCCAAAGAGCCACAGAAATATTCATCAGAAATAGATAAGGCTATAGATGCAATCAGATATTCTTACAGCAATAACATCAGCACTGTTTGACTTAATTAAATATTTTTTGGTAACTGTATTTCAAAAGTGGTCTCAATGAGGACTGTAAAAAAATGTCTTTTCAATTTATACCAATTATACTATCAAAACATATACAATTTTATATGTATACAATTTTATCTATAAATACCAGCGACTTTCATACTACAGATGATAGTTTGGAAAGGTATCTTAGAAAAAACTGAATGTGAGCTACGACACAGAGGACACTGGAGATGAAGAGATGATGTCCAATAAGGGTTGAAGAGGGTGAGAAAATTTTTACTCTACATTTACTTTATCTTTGGGTGTTTAGATATTGATGGTAGAAAGCTGTTCTGCTCGGCGGTATAAAGTAAATAATTTAACATAGTACACGTGAAAACAATTAACCTAAATAAGCATCCATATACCAATCATGAAACTATTAATTATACTCTCAAGAGATTCAAGATTCAAGATTCAAGAGAGCTTTATTGTCATTTCAACCACATATAGCTGACGCAGAACATAGTGAAATGAAATAGCGTTTCTCCAGGACCTGGTGCAACATATAAACATGTGACATGTGACAGAGACATATGAAAAACAGAGCTAGGACTAGTTTTTTTCCCCACAGTTTAAAATTTAAGTTTAAAAGATTTAAAAAATAAATAAATAAAGTGTAACGTGTGCAACATAGTGCAATAGTTGCAAACAATGCAAATGACACCCTACAATGCAAAGAACACCCTAATTTTGTAGCACAGTACAAAGTCCAACATTGTAGAAAACAGTACAC
>VUQH01070217.1:0-19521 GCA_015106775.1 Etroplus canarensis
TCATTTTCTTCACATGTTTGAGGAGGGAAAAGTACTGATCAACACTGGGAGGTGGAAGGAAGCAAGGTTTTTTTGGAGTAGAAAAACGTGTGTAGACCTTAAAGTGTGTGCTTGTCTTTGAACTGAACTGACACCTTTGTCTGCATATGTGCAAATACAACATCATACAGAAGCTCAAAAGGTCAAACTCTATTTAAAAACTGTTGATATGCTTCTTACAGATTTTTATGTGTATGCAATTAATTCTGTGTTTGTGTCTGTGTAAATATTTTATCTGTCGTTTACATGTTGGTACAGGGGCAATAGATGCATGTTGTGTGTACTACTCTCATTCTTTGCCTTCTTTGGCTCCTCTGACAGCGGGGCTCTTTTCTTTTGCCAGGTACAGTTTCCACAATTACTCAGGTTGTTCCAAAGCCCACAGTTTCAGCTACCTGGAGTGAAAATAAACAAACTATGCTCTCTGTTTTGGATGCAAAATCGACACTTCATTTTCCCAAGAGATTTAGTACCCAGTGGCAGACATAATTGCACTGTGAAAGTGAGGCTTAAAGGCAACCAATCTAAATGCCATTAGTGTTCTTATTCTATAGCCATTAAACTGAGCAATCAAGATTTACTTCATGATGATAAGTAAAAGCAAAAATGTGTCTATTGCCACTTTAATGTGGAAGTCAGTGAATGCAATACAAATGTTCTGATTCTAGCCTGTTTCATCACTAACATATCTAAGTGATGAACATGTAGAAATGTGAAGCCAGAGACCAATAAGTTGTGATGGTCAGGTGCCTATTTATCTTGGTGGGGAGCCTGGACCTTGTGTTATAAATCCCCCATCCAAGTGGAGCTCTTCCCCTGAATCTTTATTTGATTTATACCATCCAGCACTACATCCAATACCTCACAGTTCACTCAGCCTGAGCGAGGTTGTGACCAATTACTGTCTGCTCTGACTCCTACATTACAATTGTGAACAAAGAACTTTCTTTGAATGAGGGTCAGTACAATATCAGAACGCATTTTAAAAGATGTCGGTGCTACAAAACAACAGCTTTTCAGCCTCACCTTCAAAAACAGGAAATAGACTCAGACACCCAGTTCAAAGTGTATATCTCTACACACACACACACACATACACATACACACAGAGTTTCTACTAGTATGCAGCTTAACATCCCAAATGACAAATCCTCACATACAATGTCTGGCTAGAGGGCTGTACCTGACATCAAAGTTGTTTCTGCTAAGGTCAGAAGCTGACTTGTTCTATGTGGGTGAGGGGCAGGCAATGCTCTCACCATACACATGCTGAGAACTGCAGTTATGATACTGCAGTGATTTTATTAAAGGGTTGAACAAGGATGCTGTTGTTCACTTACACAACATAAAGTATATAATCAAGCTGAAATGAAGCTAGAAAGCTTACAGGTTTGCATTTGCAGCAAAGTCAGCAGATGTTTTTAAAAAAATTGTGGTTTCAACTTCATTGTGCAAACTGTACCTCTGTTTTTCTGATGGACAAAAAACAGAGACACTCATAACATAATACAGTTAATTATTTGGTTACAGTGCTGTACAAAAGTCTGAAGCCACCACTCATTTCTTTATAGTTTGCTTCCAAGGAGCCAGAACTTCTTGGATTTTTGTTTACAGGGGTATTGAACAATAGTTCTCCAGGCTTTCTGAAGGTATTTCAAAATTTTTATTTGGGCATTGGCTGCTTTTTCACTCGCTTTCAACCCATTCCTGGTACATGACGGTTTTTGGAGAATATATTTTGCTTGTTAAGCCATTTAACACTGACCTGTGAGTCATCCAAGTATAAAAACGCACCTAACAGAAAGACTGAGCTGATGTTGTGTCTACACACAACAAACAACTTCGCAAAGAACCAATTTTAAAGTGTAATTTCGGAGGATTTTTTACCGGCAGTCAAAACACATCATTTGTTCCCATTTCTTTAGCTGAATATAAGAAAATGCTAAAAATAACACAGTCTGAGAGTCAAAAAATAATATTTTTGTATCAACAAAATGATTTCCAAAGAGTCACTAGCTGAAAACTTATCTTGTCATGGTATGAAATGTGACCTTAAAAAATTGTGGTAACTGGACAAATGGAGGACAAAAAAGAAGTGAAAGGTCTAAAACACTATCTACAGCAGATGAGCAGTATGTGGGCATCATTTCCCTAAGAAATAGAACACCTAACACAGAAACGGAGAGATGCATCTGGCCCTTCAGTTGATCCATCTACTTTTTGCTGAAACCTCATCAGACATGGTCTCAGTCTAATAGTGGCTGTCAAGAAGCCATTCTTAAGGAATGGAAACAGGGAGAAAAATCAGAAGTATGCCAAATTATACGAGAACTGGACTGAAAATCAGTGGCAATGGGTCTTATGGTGTGAAGCCAAATCTGAAATTTCTGGTTTAAATCATGATCAATATATACAGAGGAGGTACAACAGTATCTGCAGCCATCTGTAAAACATGGTGGAGGCTCTATCATGGTTTGGACATCTTGTCAAAACTGATGGAATTATGAACACAGAAAAGTATCATCAGTTTTTGATCCACTACATAATACCATTTGGGACTACAACTGATTGGCAACAGTTTCATTTTTTAGCATTACAATTATTCCAAACATGCTGCCAGGGCTGTAAAAGCCTGACTGGATAGAAAAACACTCAGTGGAACACCATCAGTTATGAATTGGCCTCTCCAGAGGCCAGGCATGAACATTGTTAAAGCAGTATGGGAACATCTTGACAGAGAACAGAACAAAACACAGTTAGCATCCAAGGAAGAGCTTTAGAGTATCCTTCCAGAACTATTCATGAAGACTACTTCATAAAATGGCAAGAAAGTTTGCTGAAGAGACTTCAAGCTGTGTTGAAAAATAATAGTGATCAAACCAAATACTGAATGCCAAGCTCATTAGATTTGTACAAACTCTGTTTTGGCCTCATGGACTGTGTGCATGTTATATTTGCATGTTTAAAAAAACAGGCTTGGTTCAAGACTTTTGCACAGTGCTGCACACTTTATTCAATTTAATTTCAGTGGCTCTTTCTTTCTTTCTTTCTTTCTTTCATAACATCTGCTATCAAAAATTTCCTGAAAGGAATATTATACTTGATCATATGTGCAGTCTTTCCTCTGCACTGATGCTCGTATTGCTACTGTTTTGCAAGACAATTTTTGCGACAGTCGTAACTCTACAACTTTGCGTCATTTAGCAGTGGAGATTCTGTGAATATCCACATTAATCCCCGCCTCACTTCTCCGCCCCTCATCTGCAGCCTGTTCCCACTTTTCCTGTGTGTTTGTGAGCACGCCAGGCCCCACACACTCGAAAGTTCTCCTGCTAGATGAACAGAGGCACATTGACAGTCCACAATGCTGAAATGTGTGTTTTGTTAAAAGAGAGGAAAGCCCAGTGCTAAATCTGTAAATCAGGACATCCTGGAACACACAGTCGTGGCTGTTCTGGCAGTTCAGGGGAGGAACAAGTCAAAAAAATTTACAGTGTCTGCACTGCATTGGATAAGACCTAGGTGCCAGCTGTTCAGTCTAAACAAAACTGTCGTCCCAAAACAAAGGCTTGTGCGACAAATAAACCCATGTTTTTAGGTTTTATTACAGCACTTACAGTAAAGTAGCACTGCTCTACCACACACGCATACACCATTGGGGGATCTGTGTATCTGTGTATGACACTAAAATGCATTTAGCTGAAATGAAACAGTGAGCCTTGAGCTTGACGGCATTATGAAATAGCTAATAAAAAGCTTCTTGTTTTAACTAAAACTGCTCCTGAATGCCGGCTCTAATGAATTATCCCTACCCACTAGTTGAAGGGATTCTTTCCTAGGAGAGTAGAATTAGAATAAAATCCTGGATGATTGAATCCATGTGTTGGGGACTGATATTGGTACACTGAACTGCTTATTTACTGTCTCCTGGAATAATATTAATTTTTTAAAAGTAAACATCCATTTTCCTCCACTTATTCACTTCAAGGCCAGGATGGGGGGGCACGTCCTAAACAGTCAACCATTCACACCATAGTGATTAAGTTATTCCCCTTCATGTCTTTGGACTGTGGGGGGGGGGCAGAGTACCTGGAGACAACCCGCACAGCCGCAGGTCGAACATGGAAACTCTGAACAAAAAGGCCCCACCCAGTTGGCTGATTTCAATCCAGAATCTTTTTGCTGTAAGAAAACAGTGGTAACCAACACACTAGCATGCCATTTGAGGATATCCTACAAGGGTAAAAACTTTATTTTTTTTTTCTAACAGTATGTCACAGGGTTGTAAGTCAGTTAAAAGAATGGCAATGATTTTATTTTTGTTACCTCAGTAGAGTGGGTCTTTGTTCACTTTATTCAGTCTGGGGTGCTTTTATTGAGGAGCAGTTATGTACAGCACAAAGGCACAAAGACCATACATATGATGGAAGGCACCTTTGAGGGTTGCAGCGACTGTTGTAACATTTTTTTTGTCAGTGCCGTGTCAGCAAATCATCATAATTTCAGTATTAAACTGTATTGTATCCTTGTTCCTGAGCCAAGTTCCCTGGACAGTTCTTTAAAAAAAAAGTATTCTCTGTGTTGAGGGACTGCAATTACTTGCAGATTGGCAAAAAGATGAAGAAAGAAATCAAGTCAACATTAAAGGCTGTATGTAAATACCTTAGGTACTTTCAAGTGGACTGTTTCAACATGAAAACATGAAATTTAGTGAAAATAATGGCCAAAATAATGTTAACAAGCAAATCTCTACTCCTTAATGACCATCTCACCCAAAACAGGGGCTATTGCACAGGCATGATTACATTAAGCTCCCTGTAATCTCTGCAGTAGATGGAGGCTACTTAACAAGCCGCCTTAAGCTCTTCAGCAGGCTTTCTGTCAACTACTGGGAGCCTGCAGCGTGCACAGACAGACACCCTGACTGACAGACCAGAACACAGGGAAGAATCAACACAAGCACTCAAAAGCTGATTCTGGGAGATTTACAATCTGGAATGTGACTGGGTGGAAAAAAGACATTATGCCAATAGCTTGTTAGCTCCTGGCATGTAGGCTACATGCTGTGAGCACACTATGTTTATATGTTCGGTGCTTTGGCAACAGATGTCACTTGCTCTGTTGACTACCTGAAGTAAATGGTAACATCTTCGGAGAATGATTAATATATCAGCTATAAAGGCAAAGTGAATCACATAGAGGAATTATGTTAAAAAAACAAGTTATGAACAACAGATGCATTATGAAAATAGTCACCAAGATACATACATACAGAGGAGAGAAATAAAATACAATAAATATATGAAACCAAATTTGAGGCTAACAAAATCAGCTCCAAAAGTGGCTTCGCACTTTTCATAAGATGGATCAAAACAGACTGGCAGAGGAGCTGCTAACAGTTTGATTACATTGTTAAGAATATTGATGATATGGTGGCAAATTCAACACAGTGTGATGAAAGCACTCATAAATCCACAACAGTCTGCACAATTGCTATCTTCAAAGAGGACTGCAAACATCTGTTGGTGAATGTTTTATAATCCTATCAGAAAGACAGATGTGCTCTGAACACAGCAGTAGCAAATGAGAACAGAGGGACAAACACAATCCACAATCATTTTTTTTCTCTCATGCTTACACACATATTTCTGCATTTACATGTACTTAAGTAAAAAAGATTATTCCTGGCTTCCAGCAGTAACCTGATTTCAGAAACATCATATAAACAAGAAATCTGGTTTTCCATTTTTGGTTAAAGGATTAAGAGAATCTGGGTTAACACAGGTAGATCTCTACTAAGGCTTGTAAACATTCTTTTCAAATCTGCATGTAGACAAAGATTGAGGGCAGTACAAGACTTTAGGACTTAGCATCACACTGTTAGCATGTGCTGAGAGAAAAGAAGATAAAACTGATTTGTTCATTGCAGCCAAAATATAATTCAAACCACTAACTGATATGCAATCACATAATAAGGTCATTTAAATATATTAAAAACACTGTTCAGCTGCAGAAACACTTGATTTTGCATTTACAAGCTATGAATAAAATACCTTGAGGTTTTAACATTAAATGATATCAGCAGTGATGTCATTTGTGCGCCTGCTCACAGATGAAATTTAAAATCAGTGAGTATTTGTGCAGCATTCCTCACCCAGCTGTCTAACCTTTTCCCCAAAAAAACGGCACTCATCCCAGCCTAATGGCAGTAATATCCTAAAGGACATGTCTGACACAGCCAGCTATAAAGCTTCTGGTGGACAGCTCAGGCTCTGTTTCAGCACCACAATATTATCTCCTTATGCCAGATATTGAGGGTTCAAAAGGATCTCTGCTTCCTTGTCTAGAAAATGAATAACAGAGAAATCACATCTGGATAAAGTGCCTGTCTAGTTCAGAGTCTAACCAGTAGGATGTGGTATGTTTTGACCAAAAATTTGATTATTTTCTTAGGTTTTCAATTTTCTGCCTTACAAATCATTTACAGATATGACACAAAAGGAGAAACATCCGTCCGGGAGTTTCTTTATTTTTCAAACCAATAAACTAATGGAGATGAAATATTGAAGAACCTCTGAGTCTACAGAGATACTGAAAAGCCTATAGCGCACACTCTGACATGCTCAAAAGGCACTCTAAGCCACTCGAGGAGAGATACAACATAAGCACAATCGTACATTCAATCTGAAACTTTTACATTTCAGTTCTTAGCTGAATTGAATATTTGAGAGTGATTGCAGTGCTTTCGATAAAAGCACCATTTGATAATGCAGGCCCACAGTGCACTTTGATATATCTACTCTCATTCATTATTTATTCCATGGTCATTTTTAGGCCCTTCCTTTTAACAAATAAAATAGTAATAATAGAAAACATTACCCTAAGCCGTGAGGATGTGTTTAAATGGCATTTGAAATCACCTCTTGCAGATGGTCCTTTGGGCAATCCTGGCCCAAAGGATTACTTTAGTGAATGGGTCGTATGTGTATATACTGTATTATAGTATTTGTGTCTGCAAGCATGTATGAACATACATTTAAAGGTATGCAGGGATGTCTGTTTCTTGGATTTTGTGTACAGTTTGTGTAATGGTTTATAATTTATTTTCAAGAGGTAATATGTGTGCTGTGTGTGGGATTGGGAACAACTGATGACAGCTCTCTTCTTTTATGTCCTATCTGCCATCATCCCTCTTGCCTCTGTGGTCCAACAGTCTCCAGGGCATGAGTTATGGCAGTGAAGAAATACTGACCAATTTACTCTGACAACCATTCACAACCTGCCTGAATATCGCTTCTCTTCTCCTCGCTTCTCTTCTCTTCGCTTCTCTTCTCTTCTCTTCTCTTCTTAAAAAAAAATACTTCTAAATAAAATACACTAACAAACTTACTATATATTAGAATTTGATTTCCTTCATTTAATTTATCCCTCTTTTGCTTCTTCACTTGAAAAAAAAAATCTATCTATTTTGCCTATGAGTCATTATGCTGTAAAAGGATGTTCCCTGCAGTGCATTAACCTCATATTCTGTGTAGTGTCCTACAATCAAGAAAACTCAGCATGTTTTTCTCATTACTGATTTGTCTTTCTTAACTCTCAACTTTACTCCACCTCACACCTGCTTAAACCACACATTCTCTGAACATAATCAACATATTGTACATACTTTTACGCCAAGCGAGCTGAACCATACTGGGGTTCACATTAAAGGAAACTTCAGATTTGGAAAATGCTGTCAGTGTAACAATACTTCTTATTAGAAGAAGTTTCCTGTCAGTTTATAAATTGCAATCTAGCATTACATGCCGCTCAAACAACAAACTTCATAACACAAAAGAACTATTTGCAAAGGGAAGATGAAGTATGCCATAACCAGACACTATCGTGAGGCCAGTTATTGACTTCTAAATTTAAGAGGTTTTCAATGTAAAAAAAAAAAAAAAAAAACCTTTCTATAAGTATTAGCTTTATCCCCATACCATGAGTCATTTTGACCACCAAAACCAGTTGCTTGTTTTATATACATGTAAGTTTCTGTTGTAATTTTTCTTCCTGTTGTCTAAAAATAGGTTCCATCAATGGGGTCCTTGCTTAACTGACCAACCAGCATGAATTTGCTAAATGCTAGCATTTGACGGAGTGTATCAGCACTCAGAAAGACCTAAGTGCCATTTATTTAAATTTTGAAATGTTATCAATTCTGTAGTTAAGACTACTACAAAATAATCGGGATGTTTGTGTCTGTGTGGGTGGTGTGGAAGATGGTGTGAATTATTATCATAGCCATTTACCTCTATTTACTGTTTTTTTATATTGAGGAATACACTATTTGGAAAACAGTATTGGGCTATGCCTTTTAAACATTGAATTCAGGTGTTTCATTCAGTCCCATTGCCACAAGCATATAAAAGCACCTAGCCTTGCAGTGACAAACCTTTGTGAAAAAAATAAATCAGTCACTGAATTTAACTGAGTTACTGTAATAGGATTCAACTGTTGCAACAAAGTATTATTGCAAAGTGGAATAAAGTGATAAAGTGCAACGTGATAAAGCTGACAGAAAGAATAGGGTCGCTTTACTTCACCAAGGGAGCACGGTGGCGCAGTGGCTAGCACTGTTGCCTCACAGCAAGAGGGTCAGGGTTCAACAGCTGGCTACCCTAGGCCCTTCTGTGTGGAGTTTGCATGTTCTCCCTGTGCTTGTGTGGGTTCCCTCCGGGTGATCCAGCTTCCTCCCACAGTCCAAAGACATGGGAAAAAAACCCTCTACTGTCCGGAAGACTGGAAGTCAAAGCACTACAGGAAGGAAAACCTCTGATGAAAACCCCTCGACAATACGCTTCACCAGCACGTCGATGGTAGGCCATATCCCACTTCAATATGATAAACAAAGCTGGAAAACTGAAGAGGGCTACATTCTGCAGTGGATGGAGATAGCCTAACTAACTAACTTCACCAAGTGCAGTGTCAAATGTCTGATGGATTGATGTAAAGCATGTCACCACTGGACTCTAAAACAGTAGGAAACTGTTCTGTGGATTTTTTATCTGGCAGTCTGATTGATTATTCTAGGTTTGGTGAATGCCAGGAGATGCTTGCCTGACTGCACTGTGAAGTTCGGTGGAGGAGTGATAATGTTAAGGGGTTGTTTGCTGGGTTGGCCTAGGCCACTGGGTTCCAGTGACAGAAAATTCAAAGGCTTCAATTCCTATGTTTTTCTGGACAGGACAGAGCCCTGACCTCAACTCCATCAAACACCTTTGTGATAAACTAGAAGGGAGAATGCAGGCCAAGTTCTCTCATCCGACATCAGGGTCTGACCTCGCAAATGCTCCTCTGGTTGAATGGGAAAAATTTTGCAGACACAGTCCAAAATCTCGTAGAAAGCCTTGTCAGAAGAGATGAAGCTGTTATAGCTGTCACTACCACTACTACAGCATTACTACCAGTACATTGAAAAAAATCCTTCAGTAATCTGTTCCTAGGCTTTGTTTATGTTTTATTATTGTTGTATAGGTTTAGAAAAGCTAACCCTATTTTGAAAGCTAATCTCTCATGAATTTAGAAACAGTGGAATTTGTGGGTAGCTGTGTTGGTTTGAACTGTTTGATTATGAGTCATGCATGGCATTATGGAAGCCAGTGTCTTTGATCATGTTGAAATAGCTGGTGGTCTCTCATTTTTATTTTATTTTTTTTTTGACATTTTGTTTCAGGCAAACCTTATATGGAGTTAATATAACAATGAAACAAAAATCTTCTATGTAAACCCACACATTAACAGGCCCAAAATACTAAACAAATTGGAACCTCCTGGTGATATCCAGTAAAGATACTTACCAACTGTATTTAAGAACAGGAAAACAAACAGAACACGAAAACACATTCTCTTAAAGGTCATCGCTGACTGATGCTACAACTCTGCTGATTGGCATCTAAATCTACGCAAGACAATCCATAAGGCTCCAAAAAGGTTATCTTTTCACTGCAAATACTGCAGAACAGTAACATTTGATTGCAGGCCATATCTGAATTAAGCCATTTCAAAATATGGGGAAGAAAAATCTAACTGCTATTCACTTATTGTATTTGGTTTAAATTCCTACGTCTTATTATCACCCTCCCTCCCTTTCAGATTGTGATGTTTTCATCAAACCCACTCCCTTCTTTGTCTCTTCTCAGTTCCACTCTCTCATCTGTTCCCTGCCTCTTCTGAGTAACCTGTTCATCTCTTGGTGTGTCTGCACCAGTTTCTGCAACAGTGCTACAGTATGTCAGTATGCTAATGAGGTGGCAGCATATGGCTCATTCCTTATTTAAGCTCAGCCATCAGACAGACACTAAGCCACTCAACTCACCATGCATCTCCTCTCCCTACCTGCCCCTGTTGGATCATACCATGCTGATCTCTTAATGAGGCTCAAGCGTTATCACAATCAGCTCAACACACCAGGCCGGATCAGTAACTGCATATTATCACCTCCATCTGAGCTGTTAATCCTTTTATAGGACCATAGGCAGAGTCTACTCCCTTTAACACTGGTGCATCTTTTGAAAATAGATGGAAAGTCTGACAGGAAAGCATGCTCACATTCCCAAATTATTTCTGTGTAAGCGCAGTTACTTTAATGTGCACACATTAATTCATGCAAGGAGACACACACAAGCACACACATAAGCTTCTACCCCACTGACAGGCTGGTATGCAGCTCTGTTCCATCATGCTGGGCTAAGCACTCTGTCACTCTGACAGTCTGGCTTTATTTGATGATAGGAGGGTACGACCTTGCCTATCTCACACAGTTAGTCACTGGTTTACAAGTGCACATACATGCACACGCAATTCACTGTCACGCTGATTAAACAGTGACTTGAGCTGATGTTTTATATTTACTTACCTCTTTGTAGTGGATGTGGAAAGTAGGCATATTTTAATAGGATAAATATTTCAGGCTATATTTGGATCTGTAATTCTTCTCTTTATTATTTAGCTTGACAATGGGTGTAATGATTGTAGAGGTATTAATGCGTGCACCAGTATAAACAGTTAATTAGTGAGGAAAATGCGGACAATATATTTGTGATTGCAGTCAACGATTGTTAGTAAAGTGGTTTGCAGCTTTTAAAAAAATGGTATTACTGAATATATATGCACTTCTTTGAACCTTCAAAACATTTGCTCACTTTGAGGCGGTAAGCCTTTAAGTAAGTTTTTAAAATCCATTAAGATACTGTAAACAATGCACATCTAATCTTTATAGCTAAATGCACAAGATTTAATTATTCCCCTTAAAGGCTGTGGAAGACACTTCATGGAGCTTGCACCATTTTGCAAGACATCTAAGAAGTTGACATTATTTCCACATTGCAGATGCGATACCACAGCTCATTGAACAGATTTTTTAAGTCATCCCCTGAAAAGTTTCGGACAGAAAAAAAAAATCTGGATTTACAAAAACGTGTCACAACTTGTGTCAAAGTACTGATGTGGATTTGTGTAGCTTCAATTTCAAACTCTTTGCATGTTACAAGGCGTTAGTTCTCTATTAAAAAAAAAACTGCTCTGCTTTCCCTGAGGACTGCTACAGTACACTTCAAAAGAAAAAGAAATAAAGGGCTCTAAGTTAGTGTGTCTGTGTGTGTGAGTGTTTTGTGTAAAACTGTGTGCAGTAAAATACATCTAAACTACACTTCCAAATATAACCTCAAACAGCCCTGTGTAAATGTTTGTTCACCTCACCGTCTTTCATTCCCAAAAGATGCAGCGCTTCGAGTGTACAGTCTCACTTAAATAGCGCTGTTTACTTTAACAAGGCCAGGCAACTGACATATGTTTGATCAAGGGAAAAAGACATTTTCAGGAAGTTAAAATATCTTTTAACATATTTTCTTTATGAAATATAAAAACCTTTCAAAATATTACTGCACAAAGACAGGATAGCAAGAATTACAAAGCCAAAACATGATCAGTTCAGGAATTTGTCAGCTATAATGGAAACAGTTTCCTTTTGTGAGCTTGACACACTGTGACAAATCAGTTTACGCATAAAGACAGAAGCTGTATTTTAATACACTTTCTTTACATTTTTCTCCAAGTATCTCAATCATCTTAGCATGAGAAAAACAAAACAAAACAAACAAAAAAAATTCTTAAACTCCACTCATAATGGCAGCATTTACCTAACAAAAAAGTGTTATGTTTTGCTCTGACTGTCATTGTTTTACTGGCTTTCCTTATATTGCTCCTCTTTACTTATTTTTCTTTCAGAAACCTACCTGCTGACATTCCCAGTTAAATTATGATTAACTAATATTATGTTTCAAAAGGAAAAGCAAATAATAGACAAAAACTCTACCTTGGGGTTTTAATACTGTGCTGTCAATTCAAATTGCAGTTAACATCCATGCCCGTTCAGACCTGCACTTTGTCCTTCTGGTTATAAAATGTAATTTTATCCCAACTTCTGACATTTATGTGAAATTTGCAACAATAATTCCATGAATTCTTCAATCATGGCCAAAAATGTCTCCTGGTCCTGAGGTTTGGTCATATTCTGAGTTTGTAGTTCTTAGTTGATATTCCAGTTTAACTTTCTGTTTAAGTTTTCTGTTTTAGTGTATAGAGTTTTTGATTACTGTTTTCATTTCCTTGCTTTTTTTTCTATGATGACTTGTTTTTTTAACGAACAAGCCTCTGTTTTCTGTTTATTCAATGATTTTCCTAGAGATGAGTTTAGTTCCTTTTATTTTCTCTTGTTTGTATGTTTGTTGTTATGGTAATCTTCCTCCCTCTGTCTCACCCTTCTGTGTCCCCCCTTTATTAGTTTGCCTGGTTTTATTAATGTTATTTGTCTATTTCCTGTCTTATTTTGATAGCTACTTCCTCTCATGTCATGTTTGGAGGTTTACTTCATCCCCTGTCTAATTGCCTTGGCTGTCAGCACGTGTGTCTTGTTTCTCCAAGCTGTCGCCACTTTCCTAATCAAGCTTTGTGTATAAATAGTCCTGTCTTCTCTGTAGCATTTGTTAGAATGCTTGTTGTTCTGCATGTGTGAATGTTTTTTGTATCTCTGTGCTGTTGGATTTTTGCATTTTGTTATGTCTGTATTACCTTGTATGTTGCCTTTTGGACTTAAGCTATAAGCTTTTTAATAACGCTCCCATTTTGTTTATTACTGAATCCTGTGGTACATTCAGTATCTGCAAGACTGTTTTTGAATAGTCTGTTCACAGGAAATGTAACCCAGCAAAAGTTAATGCTCCCAGTAGTCTTTATAATGTGCTAAGTGTAGCCTTTGCAAAAGCATATTTGCTGATCTAGAGACACTTGTGTTTGGATATCCATGTAGTGAGCAATTTTATAACAGGGTAAGTATGTTTACTCTGTGCATTTGTTAACTGTTCATGGTTCACTTTATGGTAGATTCCACCTCAATCCAAGAAAGCATACTGGGCATATGGGGTCCCATTGCCGCCTAATCTCTCTGCAAAAGGGTAAAATAGGCTCACACAAATGTTAGGGTGCCTACTGAATGCACCTTCGGTCTGTGTTTGAGTCTGCTTTTGAATTGTTTGTTGACAATGTGCTTTGTCAGGTTACTTTTGGCCACCTAATTCTATTCAGTTCAACCTTAACACTTAAACCAAATTTTAAAAAATTATTCCTGGCATTTTGCTTTCGCAAATTGAGTTATGGCCAAAAACGTCTTTAACCTAATTAACCTCCCGAGACAAGAGGGGTATACTATGTAGCAAGTTCAACATAGCCAGGCTTTCTTTGTGCTGCCTTGATAAAACCTAAAACAGATATATGGGTACAACAAGGGGGATTATAAACTTTGCTTGTCAACCCTGGCTTTCTGCTTCAGGATGTGTGTGCACTTACATAAAAGGGGGTGTTTTATGCATCATTTGGCTCTTCTTCTGCAGAAAATGGATCAACTGAGCACCACCTGCTCCAGTAAGAGACATTAGAGGAACGGGTAATAGAGATCATAAAGGACATAAAAATATAACAGTAAAATGTAATACTGTTGCTAAAAAATATCATCATCTTGGAAAGCATAAGTATTTATTTTACCACTGAATTCATGATCATCAAGAGTGCACTGACTGGTAAAATAAACATAAAATTCCAGTAAATATATTTATTTTACAGGTCAGCGCATGCTCGGTGCTGAATTTTATTTCTAACCTGACAGCTGCACATTAGAGTTCTGCAACCTTATTGTGATACATTTAAACATTACAGGTTACTCGATGCATTCAGTTCTGTCAGTCTCCCATTGCCTAATGAAGCAGATGGAGAAATCACTTCAGTTTGTTGCCATATCAAAGTGAAATAAATTTTATCCACTGAATATTGTTGGTCATAAATAGACTACAAATGTAACTAATTAATGTTCTAATCTGAATTTAAGTAGCTGTCAGTCCATGATTTTAAAAGAGACTTAGGAGCAGATTAGGACCAAACATAAAAAGCATTTTTACATTTTCTGCATCACCAACTGCGTAGATGCAAATTCCTGTGACAATGTGACACACAGTGTGTGCTGCTGTAACTTTACAGCTGAAGTCATTTATTGATATTATTACGACATGACTGAATAGGGAACATGTATAAAATGTACTCCTACGAATACATGTATATATGTCCTATAAAGCACTCAAGATAATCTATGAATAAAATAGTGTAAACATATTGCTTCCAGATTTTAAACCACAATTTTGAAGATAACCTGCTCAGGACCAAGCTTTATCTGTTCAGCATAAGTTACCCCGCTGGTTTAGCCAGCTTAAAAGAGAGCCACCTTTGTGACACTGACTTTAATCTCAACATAGCTCACTGACCCATTAATCTTGCTTTGTGGTACACCCCTCTGAGATCTTGTTTGGAATTCATGGGTTACATCAGGTCTATGTTGAGCAGAATTAAGTATAAGGTGCACAAAAGCCAAATGGAATGAGGTTAAGGAATTCAAGATATCGGACAGACAACAATGAGACATGCTCCTACCCACAAAAACTGGCAGTGTGGAGGCATAATTAAACTGCTTTCAAAGAAGTCCGCTTGAAACTTGTGTTTAAGAATTTTTTTTGCTTTTTTGATAAAACTTTGGCGAGGCAGTTTTGGATTGATAGATCACATTCCTATGTCAATACAACTGTAATCACAGCCAGCTCTCAGAAAATCCATATATACCTATGTCCTGAATAACTTTGTCTAAAATGGATCTGTGTTCAGTGAATCAGTTTTATTTTGGGGATATTTGGTTCATAAAAGGAGATTTTTAAAAGCAGACCCAGTGAAAAGACCTTGTATTACCTCACATTTCCCTGAATTTATTTTGATTATAACCCTAGTGTAAATGTACCAAATCAGTGAATGTTTCTCCCTCCAGGAGAGACACACAGAGGTTAAGAGCTTTGTGTGTAGGGGTGTGTGTGTGTGTGTGTGTGTGTGTGTGTGTGTGTGTGTGTGTGTGTGCACGTGTTCACTGCAATACATGAGTTTTTTTTTTTTTTCCTTTGACTCACCGTCCAGCCTCCTCCGTCTGTAGTCATGTCACAGAAGACCTGGAAGCCTGCAGGGTGGTGAATGGGAAACACAGAATAGATGCCATCTTCTCTCTGACCACTGGCGTACAGATCACCACAGTCACGGGGACGTGAGCCTAGGGATAAGTGAAAGCAGGGAGACATTAAACAAATTAGCTGTAATACGGATTGCAAAGGGAAAGTGTGCACTTCCGCACATTTGTCTTACGCTGTCCTCTGTTTAAAGCCAGGGACTAGCACATGAATCCAGGAAACATAAAGGAACAGTTCAGGTCCTGTGAGACTTCCTGTCAAAATTTACCCAAAAAATTTAGGTTATTCAAAAGCTCCCAAAGAGGAATAGCTCTTGCAGAAACAGCAATGAGAAGGTAATGAATTACTGTATTAAGAGGACAGACCAAAAGATAAAGACAGATGATGAGATAGATGGGCAGGTGATAGATGACAAAGCGGAAACAAGAGAGGAAGAAAAGATAAAACTGGGGGGGGGAACAGAAAGTAAGCAGGTCAAATGAAGATGGAATGACACAAGGGTGGAATGCAGATGCGATACCACAGAGCAGATGCAGATATATAGCACCATGATATCAGATAATGCAAGTAGTTGGAAAAAGAATAATCAAAAGGAAGTTAGAGAAGATGAAGGATATCTTAGGGGGAAGGTATATACATTTGAGTGACATGAAACAGACAAGGAAACAGAAAGATCGTAGAGAGTATATAACAGGCAGAATTCAGGATGAATTCGCAAAGAGGAGACGTGACAGTGACAGAGAGAGCTTGTAAGCCACAGCAGAGCAGAATAGTAGCACCCTTGTCTGTGACTGAGAAACCCTTCTTACACAAGGGATACAAAATCTATTCACCAGGAAGCAGGAGAGAAACTCTGTGATGAGGACAGTGTCATAGATTATGCATGCCTGCCTTCACCGGGTCAAACCCCTGAATTTAAAACAGCCAAGAGACTTCCTAAAAAGGCCATACAAGAGTTTTTTTTTTTACAGCCCCCTACAAGATAGGCAATGTTTGCTCTCCCTGAAGCTTTTCAGATTCTCCCTCAGCTAATAAGATCCAAACTTTCATCATTGTCACAGGTAAATGGTGACATTTCCCACTTTTTCTTTTCATTACAGCAAACTGAGGGTGTCCAGGTTCCATGGAAGAGCCACCTTTTAAGAATCTGGTCATCCATAATACAGGAATTTAAAGTTTTCAAATTAGTCATCCCTTACAGCAGAGAAATTTTTCTTCCAAGAACCTCTTCACTGATTGGAGTCCTTGGAACAAATTTTTGTATTTCCTCCGTACCACACGGTCAAGCTGCTCCCACAACAGCTCAATAAGGTTCAGATCTGGAGAATCCAATACAGTCAGAATTGTGGCTGAGAGTTTAGTCCCTTCAATATTCCTGGCACATGTTGGAGGTGTGTTTTTGGGTCATTGGCCCCAATCAAATGCTGTCCATAGAGTATGACAAGAGCTTGTGATAGCTTTCCTTCCACAATGGCCCTTTCACTCTTTACAAATCTCCTATTTTACCACCATCATGCTGCCTCCACCATGCTTGACTGATGGTATTAAGCAACGTTCTTAAATATTTTCATTTGTTCTGCATCTCACAAATGTTATTTTATTTGATCTGAAGACCTCAAACTTTAAATCCTCTGTCCACAACACCTTTTTCCAGTCTTCCAGTGTCTGTGATCTTTTGCCCATCTCAGTCTTTTTATTGGCCCGACTGAGATATGGCTTTTTCTTGGCAACGCTGCCATGAAGTCCAGCATCCTGAATTTGCCTCTTCACTGTTGATCCTGACACTAGTGTTTGACAGGTGCTATTTAGTGCAGCTGCCAGTTGACAACCCGTGAAGTTACTTTGTCCTAAACTACATACTTTTTGTCTCGCAAATTTGTGCAAAAAGATATATACTCCCACTCCTTTCCTGTCTTAGCGCCAGTTTATGCTGCTCTCTGAAGGGAGTAGTGAACAGCATGGTAAGAGATTTTTAGTTTCTGTTCATTTTCTTGCCTTGAACAGCCTTCCTTTCTAAGCACAAGAATAGACTGACAGGTGTTTAAAGAAAGTTCTTAATTTATGGTCATTTTGAGTCTGCAAACAAGCTGAAGCTTCAGATACTAATCCAACCTATAGAACGCCATGCTCCTTTTTCTGCTCCCTTGTTAGTATAATGGTTTTCAGCTGTGCAACACAATTGCAAAAAGGTTTCTAATTATCAGTTAGCCTTATAAAATGATTCACTTGGATTAGCAGCCATATCAAGAGATTGATGTGTAAGACTGACATTTGCTGATAATAGGCTGCTATGCAAAAATGTACAGTTAAAACCAGAAGTTTACATACACTGTGTAAAAAGCCAACATTTTTTTTCTTACCATCGGAAATTAAATCAGACTAAACTCCTCCTGTTTTAGGTCAGTTAGCATTGCCAAAATTATTTGTATTTGTTAAATGCTGCAATAATGACTGAGAGAATATTTTGAAGACGTTTATATTAATTGCTTTGAAGTCAGAAGTTTATATACACAAAGATTACTATTTCTTTAAACAACGTAGGAAAGCCCAGATGATGATGGCATGATTTTGGAAGCTTCTGATAGGTTAACTGACAACATTTGAGTTAATTGGAGGTACACCTGTTGCATGTATTTTAAGGCCACACTCAAACACACTACTTCCTTGTCTGACATTATGGGAAGAACTGAGGAGCTCCACAAGTCCGGTTGATCCTTGGGTGCAATTTCCAGATGCATGAAGGTGCCATGTTCATCTGTTCAAACAATTATCCGCAAGTATAAACAACATGGGAATGTCCAGCCATCATACTGCTCAGGAAGGAGACAGGCTCTGTGTTCCAGAACTGAAGGTGTTTTGGTAGGAGATGTGCGAATCAACCCCAGAACCGAACCTAAAGGCCTTGTGAAGATAATGGCTGAAGCTGGTAAGAATGGGCCATTATCCACAGTCAGACAGGTCCTGTACATGGGCTATGAGGCCACACAGCCAGGAAGAAGCCTTTACTCCAAAAGCAACATAAAAAAACCAGATTACAGTTTGCAAGTGCACACAGGGACAAAGACCCTAATTTTTGGAGACATGCCCTATGGTCTGATGAAACTGAAGTGGAACTGTTTGGCCATAATGATCATTGTTACATTTGGAGGAAAAAGGGGGAAGCTTTTAAACCTGAGAATATCATCCCAGCTGTGAAGTATGGGGGGTGGCATAATTGCAGCATGTTGTGGGGCTGTTTTGCTGCAGGAGTAACTGGTGCACTTCATAAAATAGATGGCATCATGAAGAACGAACATCGTGAAAATTTTGAAGCAACATCTCAAGCCATCAGCCAGGAAGTTGAAGCTTGAGCACAAATGGGTCTTCCAAATTGACAATTTTATCCTTAAGCCACTTTGTGACTAATTCAGTGGTATGCTTAGGGTCAAAGTCAATGTTTTGGAGTAGCCATCAAAAAGCCCTGATCTCAATCCCATAGAAAATTTGTGGGCAGAATTGAAGAGGTGTGTGCGAGCAGGATGGCCTACAAACCAGACTCTGCTACACCAGTTCTGTCAGGAGGAATGGACCAGAATTCTTGTGGAAGGATACCCAAAACACTTAATCCAAGTCACAGAGTTTAAAGGCAATGCTTTTGAGCAGTAGTGTATGCGCACACACACACACACACACGTGTGTATATATATATATTCAATTCAATTTTATTTATATAGCACCAATTCACAACAAAAGTCACTTCAAGGCGCTTCACACTGTAAGGTAAAGATACTCCAGTGTTAAAGAGAAAACCCCAACAATCCAATGTTCCCCTATGAGCAAGCACTTGGCAACTGTGAGAAGGAAAAACTCCCTTTTAACAGGAAGAAACCTCCAGCAGAAGCAGGTTAAGCAA
>VUQH01070218.1:0-21564 GCA_015106775.1 Etroplus canarensis
GGGCTCCTGTGTTTTATTGATCTTATGTAATATGTAATATTCTAATTTTCTGAGACACTGAATTTTGGGTTTTCATTAACTGTAAGCCATAATCATCAAAATTTCAAGAAATAAAGTTGAAATATTTTACTCTGTGTGTAAGGAATCTATATAATATATGGGTTTCACTTTCTGAAATGAGTGATGAAAAATATTGAACTTTTTCATTATATTCTAATTTTTTGAGATGCACCTGTACAGTACAGGATACCATCACAATATTTAGAGAATTTGGAGACATCTCTGTACTCAAGGAAAGCCAGTGGTGGATGCTCGTGCTCTTGGGCAGCACTGCATTGTTAACAGGCATGATTCTGTCATGCAAATCACTGTATGGGCTCAGGAACACATCCAGAAATGAGTCTCTGTGAACACAGTTCACCATGCCATCCACAAATGCAGGTTAAAGCTCTATCATACAAGGAAGAAGCCATATGTGAACATGATTCTGAAACACATCTGTCTTCTCTGGGCCAAAGCTCACTTAAAATGGACTGTGTCAGAGTGGAAAACTGTTCTGTGGTAAGACAAATCCAAATTCAACATTCCTTTATGGAACACCTCTGGACCAAAGAGAAGCGGGACCATCTGCCTTGTTATCAGCACTCAGTTCAAAAGCCTGCATCTCTGATGTTATGGGAATGCATTAGTGCCTGTGGTATTGGCATCTTGCACATCTGGAAAGGCATCATCACTGCTGAAAGGTGCCTGCAAGTTTTAAAGCAACATATGCAACATAACCTAGAATCGCCCCTGCGACTAAATGAGGGGAAAGACACATGTGGAGACTTATTTTGATCATCCCTCATGTTTCTGTTTTAATTCACTGAATATTTAGAAAAATCTCCTCTCATTTTTCCTTATTGTTAGGTATTGCAGCCACATTTCTGAGTCACAAACTAGAATAAAACTCTATTATTTAAATAGTCTTTTAAATTCAAAATTTACATAGTAAAAGACTATAAATTGTTCTCCATATGTTTTGTTGCTCTGTATACTTACAGCACAAAGACACCATATTTAAACCACTGACAGGTTAAGATAAAAAAAGAAAACATTGGTCATCCACTTACAGTGAAAAGTTCTGCTGCAAAACCTTTCATATAAATGATACTCTGGCACATGCCAAGATAGCTGCAGCCTCACCAGCAGGACAATACATCCCTCTGTGCTGAAACAACTGCTCAAGAACCAGGGATCAGACTTTTAAGGGGGCTCAGCCCCCAATCAGAATGTTGTGTGTATACTGCCTTGAGGTTAATGTGTTAATAAATGAATAATCCTTAATGACTTAATTTTAGTAGAATGAATAATGATTCTAATAATATGGAACATGCTGCTTGTATTCAACACTTTTTACCCCTTTGATTAGGTATGCTTTTCAATGTTATTTTCAAAAACAACCTTATTTGGATGGTCTATTGTAGTGTCTCAGAATAATTCAGAATGAATAATCATAGATTTAAACACAAAACACCCATTTAGGATAAATCCAGTTAATGAAACTTGAGGCAAAGACTCACGGGGCAATGAATTTTCCAAAGTAAGTTAAAGACCAATTTGTAGCGAAACAGATATGAGGAGAAATGTGCACTATATTGTATCAGTCTCCTAACTGCTTTGGGCAGTCCGCCAAATTATCAAGCAATTTAAGTGCCGTCATTCAGTACAGACATTTTCAAATGAGGTTGTCTTTCCATGCACATGTGCAAGAAGCAAACTAGAAAGAGGTTTTCTTTTACATTTAAGTTTCTGAGTTCATACAAACCCTACCTTTATTGCTCAGACTCGCCACAGAACTTTAGATAGACTACCCGTAAACAGAGAAGAGATATGTATTCTGGAGCACTTGTGGGATGTAGCTAAACAAGCCTGATCCATTAGATCCCCAATCTACCATCAGTGTCCCAGACACTGGACGCCTGTACAACTCCAGAGGTCTTATGTCCATGCCCCAGGTGGTGAGAGCTGTTTAGGCGCCACAAAGAGTACCCACATAATATTGGGTTCTCATTTTAGATGTTGTAGCTAAAGGTGTATGTTTTAGGTGAAAAAAATATTAATAAATAAATTATGAACTATCTGTTAATAATTAAACAGCCCACCTCTGGGAACTTTTCAGAAAGTCTTTCCAAGAGTTTTTCAAAGGTTTCAGTGACAAGGTGCAGAACATTGAACTGAGTATCTTTATATTTGTAGAAGACCTGCTTTAATAAGATAAGTTTAATAAGATAAGCCACACTAATCTGTAGGCTAATATTGCAAAGCTGTTTGGAGGATGTCAACAAAAAAAGAGTTGCAGGTATACTGAGTTTTGCAAATGTTGTTTTTTTACACACCTACCCATTACTGAAATATTTATAGATTCAAATATTTGTTTCGAACTACCTTGCTCAGTGTAAATCACCATAGGTAGGTCCACAAACCTGACTGCTGCCAAAACTGTGTTGACAAAACTGTGAGGGTGAAGTCACTTATGCATAGTGGTGGAGTAGTAAAACGCTGCTTTAAGCAGATATGCTTAACATTTCTGTAAGTGGTAATATACTAATCTTTTGCTAATTAACAGTAATACAAAGTAGAGCTCAAGCTGATGGGAATGTAGAAAGTCTTTCACGTCAACTTTTGGAAACATTTAGATTTTAACATTATGATGGCACTAGGGTAAGTCTGTTTACCCTGAGAAGATAATGAATATGTATGCACATTTCATGGTAGGCAATTTGACACTATGGAGGGAAAGTCAACTGGATAGCAGGTGATATTGTGATGACCTAAAGTGTTTTACAAATGCTCATTGCAGCCTGTTGCATTCAGGACCAAAAGTGGACCTACAGCCTGTGTGTATAAAAGAAAGATGTAGCCCTCCTCAAATCTCCACTTGATTAGTTAAGTCCTCTATTGTGAAACCTCAAGAGTTTGTCATGAGTTTCTCCAATACTGCTATCAGCTAAGCAGCTTGTCAATTACAAGGCAGGCCCACCTGAACGTGTACTCTGCTGTGTTCTCCTTTTTGAAATTAACAGGGAAATTCTTTTTCTTCCTCTTCTGTCGGCCGCTCCCTTTAGGTGTCAATCTATCGCACCAACCCTCTTCATGCCCTAGTTCACCACATCCATGAATCTTCTCTGTGGTCTTCCTCTTTTTCTCCTGCCTGGCAGCTTCATCTTCAACATCCTCTGTCCAATAAATCCACTATCCCTCCTCTGAACATGTCCAAGCCATCTCAGCCTTGCCTCTCTGACTTTATCTCCAAACTTCTCAATCTGAACTGTCCCTCTGATATTCATCCTGGTCACTCACAGCAAAAATCTCAACATTTTCAACTCTGCCAAATCCAGTTCTGCCTCCTGTCTTTTTGTCAGTGCCACCGTCACCAAACCTTACATCATAGCAGGCCTCACTACCATCTTGTAAACCTTCCCTTTCATTCTTGCTGCTATCCTTTTGTCACAAAGCACCCCTGACACTTGTGTCCACCCACTCCACCCTGCCTGCACAGTCTACTGCACCTACCTTGTGCATTGTCTGTTGCTTTGGATGGCTGATCCCAGGAATTTTAAATTATCTGCTGTCACTATCATTACTCCTTGCATCTTCACTTTTCAGACCTGGAAGCGACTCTACTCTTTTATATAGAGTAGCCTGAATAACTAACAGATTGATATTCTGTGCATTATTCCATGTGTATTTTTTCTTAAAATTCTTGAAAAATGCTTCAAGCTTATTTTGCTTTTATGCAGGGAATAATTAAATTAACATTCATTCAAAGTAGCCACTGTTTCCATGGTTTTGATTAACACAACAAAAAAGCTTCATCCAGCAGCCGTCCACTCTTCCCTGTAATATTAAGTCTGATTGTTATCTTACACATGTGCATTCACTGACATTGGAATAAAAATAATAATCCACTCCCTCCACAACCTCCGGGCAAGCTTGAAAAAGGTGCATCTCATCTTACTTGCAAAGGGGATTGTGTTGCTAAGGAGACAAGGGTAAGGAAGCAGGATGGATGTTGATTTTGTGTGATTTATTCCACTATATTACATTACTGTTGTGTGGGGTGAATAATGCCACTTTTTCCATTTTTGGCTCAAGATGAATTGTTCAGTGGAAACAAGAAACTCAGAAAGCCAAGCTCATGGAAGTAACAGAAATTCAATCAATATTGCTCCACTCTGAAACTGCTGCTGCCCTAACATGCTCCACTGTGACAAATGGTCTTCTTTATGTTTTTACTTTGAAACCTAGAAAAGATGAAGTCCCTCAGAGCAGATTTTGCGAAAATGGGCAAATAAAATAATTCAGTACAGAGGCTGTGATTACTGGATCATGCTGAGCTGTAGGTCAGAGTCATTAGTCGTGAGCGTAACTCTTTGGCACATTGAATATTTTCACAGTAAAACATTTAGTAATATTTTTCTAATGCATGAAGACAAAAGAAAACAAGGTTATGAACCAGTGATGAGAAATCCGTAATGAAAGGCTAGCAGAGACATCTACTGTCCATGATGGATTAATACAACAAGAACACGTTAGGATAAAATGAGAAAGATTGAATTAAGCACAATTAACAACCTTTTTTTTAAACGTGGGGCAAGTGCTAAAGAAACACTCCTACATGACTCAAGGCTTTTTCAGTGAGCGTTAGGAAGGATAAATGTCTGAGCCAAGCTAAAGGTTTTTTTTTTCAAATTAAATTCTTTGTGGAACACACATCAGCAGCCTTGTGGTTATTAGAAATGGCGGCATTCCTTTCTTTTTTCAGAACGACCATGAACACTGAAGTTTGACGTAAAATTTAAAAGTGTTGGATTTGTGTTGGAAATGTTGAGTTAGCGAAACTTTTCCATCATTGTAACCTAAATTACAAACTCAAAATGTTGAAGAAGATGCCAGTAGACTTGAAAAAACTTCTAAGAAGCTACTCAGGCAGCTAATCAATGTATTAAAAAAGGAACTAATGACTTTCTGGAATGAGAAAGGGGTTGGGATGCACCTTTTCACCTCTGGAGTTCTCATCTCAGCTCTACTAAGCATCTTTAATTTTCTGACTCTTACTGCATTTATAGAGTCACTTTTAACACAGCTTTTAATGAATGAGATGTTTATTTCAGGGTAAAATATCGATCATAACAACAGCGCTAGAGGAGTCAATACTGGCCTATAAGATTCTTCAGGTGATTTTCATACTGCATTCTTTTTGCTGAAAGTGTATATAAGCAGCTGTTTGCTACAGTACTATAACAAGTTTGCACATTTGAGCCAACTGGATTATATACTTGTTTAAATTTTTTTTTTGAAAAATGACATAAACTTGACCATATGCTCGGCTTTCCACGGGAGAGCTGCCAAACTTCCAGAGAGATACACTGCACTATACGGACAAACCTACTGGGCTACTCACACATTACATTTACAGGAGCTTTTGTGACATTCCATTCTTAATTCATAGCAGTTAATATGATGTTGTTATCCTTTGCAGCTATAACAGCTTCCACTCTTCTGGTAAGGCTTTCTGCAAGATTTTGGAGCGTGTCTGTGGGAATTTTTGCTCATTGATCCAGAAGACACTTTGTAAAGAAAGACACTGATGTTGGACAAGAAAGTCTGGCTCACAGTCTCTGTTTTGATTCATCCCAAAGGTGTTTGATGAGGTTGAGGTAAAGATGTTGTGCAGGCCAGTCAGGTTGTTCTACACCAAATTTATCCAATCATGTCTTTATGGATCATGTTTTGTGCACTGGGGCACGATAAGTTGAAACAGGAAAAATGGCCTTCCCCAAACTGTTCCCATAAAGTTAGAAAGACATAAAATTGTCCAAAATGTTTTGGTAAGCTGAAGGACTTCACTGAGCCTAAGGGGCTCAGGTCAACCCTGGAAAAACAACCCCATAGCATTATCCCTCCTTCAAACTTTACAGCTTGCACAGTGTTTTCAGGTGGGTAACATTCTCCTGGCATTCACCAAACACAGGCTTGTCCTTCCAGCTGCCAGATAGAGAAGTGTGATTTGTCACTCCACAGAACATGTTTCCACTGCTTCAGAGTCCTGTGGCGGTGTGCTTTACACCACTCCATCTGACACTTGGCATTGTTCTTGGTGATATAATGCTTGCATTTGGCTGTGTGGCCATGGAAATCCATATCATAAAACTACAAGTACACAGTTTGGAGGAGGTTTGGAACTCTGCAGTTAGTGAGTCTGCAGAGCACTGGCGATTCTTACTGTACGCACTACGTGCCTCATCACTCCGTGACCCCGCTCTGCAACTTTACGTGGTCTGCTTCAAGGCTGAGTTAATACGGTTCCTAAACACTTCAACTTTGCAATAACAACACTTACAGTTATTCATGGAATATTTAGTAGGGAAGAAATTTTACAAACTGAGTTGTTGCAAAGGTGACATCCTATTATAGTACCGCACCCAAATTCAGTGAAATCTTTAGAATAAGATTTCACAAATGTTTGTAAATGCAGACCTCATGCCTAGTTGCTTGATTTTATACACCCGTGACAATGGGACTGAATGAAACACCTGAAATCAGTGACAGAGAGGAGTGGCATGGTACTTCTGTACATATAGTATATCTCCTCTGTTTTCAAATTGCAGCCACTGTTGTTTACTCTATATCATATCATAGCGCAAGTTAAACCCAGTTTAACTAATTTTGTTTACGCATATAAAGGAGATATTAATGCAATTACCAACAACTGAAACTGGGTGTAGTGATCTCCTAAAGAAGATGAATATACCCTGTTTGTAGGGAACTCATAAAGTTTTCATAGCACTTAGCACATCATTACCCTTTTTAAGACACAAAGAGCTCAGCAGAATATGTGCATGCATCAACCTAATCTAAAGTGCTGGATTCTGAGACAATCTCTGCTGGCATTTGAAGCACACAGTCTGTTAACAAATGACCCTCATTTATGGATGAGATGGAAGAAAGCAGAGGATGCCCACGGGGGAGATTTTATACATGATGGATACAAATCTGCTCAAGCCATCACATCTCATTGGCCTGTGACTTACAACCTCTCTTAGCTCATTAGACAGGCACTGCTTTTGGCACTACTGAGTAATTGCAAACGTATCTAGTGTGTCAACTGCTGCAACTGCTTAGTAGTCTGTGACAGCAAATTATCTGTCTTTGCTAACAGTATGTTTACATTGCTTGAACAACTTACTTGTTTGGACTCAGTCCAAAGCACCACACATATAAAAACAGGGCAGATAAATGTATTTTTTCCCTCCACAATGGAAATCTACAGTAAAAGACACTGCCACATTCCAGCATTGCCAGCAATGTTTCATATATACAGTCTACACTTCCTCACTTTCCTTCTCTAAGTTTAGGCATGCAGATTAACCTCCTTTACACAAAGGGCCAGCATGCTCAAAAGGGATTTACACTGGGAGGATTAATGGAGGATTATTTGCAGTGAGATATGCTTAAAAAACCTACATTGCAAGCTTTAGAATAAAAAAAAGACACCCTATCCTACACATGTTATTGTATCTTCATAAGCAGAAACTGTAGGAAATGTCTCAACAGGTTTTAAATAAGAAAATCCCTCCAGTTCGAGTGCTGATTATTACCCAAACCTGGGAAGGAAAATTGCGCACTCTAGTGGTGACCACACAGCATAACAGTGATGGCTGCTTACAACTGAGAGATTTCACATATTTCAAATATGTAGTTTCTGCTTTATGAGGTAATTCAGAGACTGGAGTGATGATATCACTCAATGAAAGAGCCAGTGAAGGAATCCTGATGATTATACACATTTAATTGTGTATTCTTTTTGGCTGAGGCTGATTTTGTCATGCACATAAACAAACCCACCTCCGATAGTGTGTCTTTAGGTAATGAGTGTCAGTGGGTCCATTTAGGAATTTTTAACAATTTCAGGCTTAAAGAGACAAACATGTATGTTTGTACAATACTATTGTCCTAAATCACAGGATCGGTATTATATTAACTATGTTTTATTAGGGAAAATGGCTTTTGGTATTTCTTCCTTTCTTGTATTGAAAATAGAAATGCTTCATTTACATGTTCATTTTCCATCTCAGCATCCCTTGGACCAAATTGTCACCTTTTGTTTTGCTCTAACTTTCAGTTTAGGGTAATGCTTGTCTCTGTTTGCCCATCATAAAATTACTGTCTGTTCATTCAGTCATTTTCTTAACCGCTGATCTAATACAGGGTCATGGGGGGTTGGATCCTATCCCAGCTGTCATAGGGTGAGAGGCAGGATACACCCTGGGCATGCTGCCAGTCTATCACAAGGCTAACACAGAGAGACAGACAACCAGCTACTTTTACATTCACAGTTACTGCCCATTTAGAATCATCAGTTAACCTAATGTGCTTGTCTTTGGGAAGAAGCTGGAACACCTACATAGGAACAGGGAAAACTTGAAAACTACATACAGAAAGGCCCCAGCTGGCCGGTGGATTCAAACTAAGGACCTTCTGGCTGTGATGTAATGGTACTAACCCACTACATTCTAGACATTACTGTCCAGAATAAATTGTATGTGGATTTTCCTACATATTTTGATATTGCTGAAATCTATCCCTTTATATCCCATTCTAATAAGGATTGTACAGAAGCTGGAGCCTGTCCCTGAACACCTTGGGCCAAAAGGAGGAAAAAACTTTGGCTGCGCTATTGTTACAGAGTAAAACAAGCATATTTAAGAGTCCCAGTCATGGCATATCCTGGCACTCACTGTTTTAACTGGACTAATTAACGGAGACGATACAAAACAAAACTCCCAACAAAGACCCAAAAGCTTTTTGCAGTCAGGTGACAGATTAAATTCAAAAAAATTAGAAACCAAACTATTTCCATAAATCTAATTTATAAATAAATTCTTCCATAGAGAGCCTGGAGGATTGGAGGTATGCACTGGAGAGAAGAGAAATTAAAGTTGGAACAAAATATATGTGTGTGAATGAGAGTGAGGCAGGTGGAAGAGGTGGAGGCAGACAAAGATACAAAGAGTAGAGGAAGTGAAGGTGGATGAGTTTAAATACCAACCATCCAAAGAAATGGACAGAGCACAAGAGAGGTGAAGAACAGAGTGCAGGCAGGGTGGTGTGGGTGGAGACAAGTGTCAGGAGTGATTTGACACAAAAGGACAGCAGCAAGAATGAAAGGGAAGATACACAAGATGGTAGTGAGACCTGCTATGATGTTTGGTTTGGAGATGGTGGTGCTAAAAAAAATGGCAGGAAGTGGAGCTGGAGGTGGCAGTGTTGAAAATGTTGAGATTTTTGCTGGGAGTGACCAGGATGGACAAGTTTAGAAATGAGTCCATCAGAGGGACAGCTAAGGTTGAGTAGTTTGGAGAAAAAGTCAGAGAGGCAATTTTGAGCTAGTTTGGACACGTGCAGAGGAGGAATTATGTATATATAAGACAAAGGATGTTGATCAAAACTCAACAAACACACATGCAAACCCCTTGTTCAAACTATTATTTCACAAAATTGAGTTAAGATGAATTAAAAGCTTTTCTATAGATTAATCTATCACATGATTTGCATCTATCTATCTATCTATCTATCTATCTATCTATCTATCTATCTATCTATCTATCTATCTATCTATCATTCTCTCAAGTAAGACCTCGTTTGGCTTTAATTTAGGCTCTAATCTGCATGCTCCCCTCCCTCCTTTTCTCACTCACTCACTAACCCACTCGGTTAGGTCTCTTTTTTTCTGCTTCCTGCTCTCTCTCTCTCCATCTGTCAGGGTCAGCAGAGTGCAAAGAATCACATTAAGAAGTATTCAAATGTTGAACTAGTTGCAATTGGTATTCATACAAGCATTACAGGCTGCCAAATCTAATTCAGCTCTCACGCTATCAGTGCCACGGCCGTTCACCCAGTCAGTGGAGATAATACAAACCTCACAGGGTGGCAGGGGTTAGAAAAATCCAATACACAGACAATAATGTCTCATGGATGTAATGGAGCCAAGACTGGCTGAACCATTGCCTACACAATGATTTTAGGCAAAGAGGGCAGAAAGGGGATAAATTTCACTTCATTCCTTATTCAACCTACTGCAGCTGAGCTTAACAAGGTTGTAAATTTTTTGACGTGAGTTGGAGAGTGGCGCTTGTAAAGAACAGAGTGATTAATGTCCCAAGGATGATAAATGGCATATTGTCAGATCTGCTGTTTAGAAAAAGACCTTTACAAGTACACTTCAGAAGTGCTCTTTGACTGGCAGATTAAAACTGAAACTGGAGGTATGGAAGTGCTCTATACTGGTAATGTAACTTTTCACAAGATTGAAGAAGACTCTGTAGTCACTACTAATAAAATATATCATCTGTGTTGAAGTCACGGATCTGTTTTTAAAAAAATAAATTAACAAGACAGCACATCTTGACTTTTCTAATCCAAAGACATCTAAAAAAAGTATAGGTGTTATTTTCAAGTGTGTGCAACCCAGGAAAAGAAACATTTAACATTCAAAGCCCTAACATTAAGCTGCATGCAATAAAAATTGCAATATCTCTAAAAAAATGTACATACTAACAACAGATATTTTTTTCACAATGTTCTGGTATGTGTACAACATCCCATATACAGGACACCAGTTACATTTATAAGGCAATAAAAACAACTACATTACAGATATACATCTGCACTCACTAGCCACATTATTAGGCATAAGTGCATGTTAACACAAATATCTAATCAGGGAATCACATTGTAGTAACTCTGCATTTAGACATGTAGACACGGTCAAGGCCATAGCCACATGGTTTCGAGCTGACAGAAAGACAACAGTAACTCAAACAACCAATGGTTACAACCAAGGAATGCAGAGGACCATCAGTAAACACACAACACACTGAACCATGAAGCAGATGGGGTACAGCAGCAGAAGATCACACTGGATGCCACTCCTGTCAACTAAGAACAAGAAACTGAGGCTGCAGTTTATATGAGCTCAGCAAAATCTGACAGCAGAAAATTGGCAAAATGTTGCCTGGACTGATTATTCTCTACTTTTGCTATGACATTCGGATGGTAGGGTGAGAATTAGTCAGAACCAACATTAAAGTATTGATTCATCCTGCCTTGTATCAGCAGTTCAGACTGCTGATGGTGACCCAGTGGTGTTGGGGATATTTTCTTGGCACACTTTGGGCCTCCTTAGCACCAACTGAGCACTGTTTAAATGCCACAACCTACCTGAGTAGGTTGCTGACCATCCATTCTTTTATGACCACTGTGTACCCATCTGCAGTCGACTGCTTCCAGTAGGATATCATGTCATGCCACATAGCTCAAATGATCTAATACTGGTTTATTGAACATGACAGTGAGTTCCCTGTACTCAAATGGCCTCCACAGTCACCAGATTTCAATCCAATAGAGCACCTTAGGCATGTGGTGAGACACCAAATTCACATCATGGATGTCCCCATGAAGAAGAGCACCAAAGAACTAATTTTTCGAATATCCACACTAACAAACACGGGTTGTATAACTATATGAAAGTAAATACAGTGAGCACTTGTAAATTTAAATTCATAATTAAGTAATTAAATGTAAACATTCTTTAGTAGTTGAAATGATAAAGTAACATCTGAAAATAATAGCAGGTTTCTAACCATTTGAGCAGACATATGTGTTTATTAATGTGTTAATATGTATTAATATGATTACAACTCCTCCTGAGGGGCCTCATAAATGGATAACAATGCAATAAAACATTTATAGAAAATAATATGCAGCCCAAATATTGTGAATTAATTACTGCAAATACGATTCATTATTCGAATTAATGACATATGAATGACATGCCCTACATGAGAAAATAACAGGGATTATAACTATAGTTTAAGGTATTTTGTCATAAGCATGTGGTTTTATGTGAGTGTTCACTGTGAGTGTATGTGTATAAAGAGGTAGGATTTTTTGCCTGCCTAATATTGTGTATGTCCCCATTGCACCACCAAATCAGTCTCTTTTGGGTAATGGTCCTCTAGGGGTGTCCTGTGCCACTTGGCGTGGGACACAGGTGGTAAATCCTTGAGGTTATGAGGTGGGGCCTTTGTGGAGCAGTCATCTTATAGCTCCAATCCCAGTGGAATATGGGAAGTTTTAAGGATAGATCAACATCTTGCACACACATTGGCCTCTGAAGCCTTTCCTTATCAGTTTTTTGCAGTGAAACAGCACAATGTCCATCCTGCTAGAGGAGACTGCTGCCTCTTGGGGTGGGGTGGGGGTGGGGGTGCTGAGGTGTGTACAATATAGTAGGATTTAGGCTTATCCGGATATCTTCAGGGATAACCCTGGGTTTTCAGTATTATGAAGGCAGTTCACTTCATATAGTTCTAACATCCTCTGGACCAGTTTGTGTTAGATTAGAGATCAACAGGTATGAAATTACCTACTGGCCAGTCAGTTCTCTGAAAAATGGCATCATCATTACTGGAAGATCCCTTGGTGCTCTGTGCACAGACAGTAAGAGGGTCTAAAGTTTTTCTTTATAAGAGCATCTAAAGTCTTTGACTTTCCCTGACGAAAGCCAAAGACTTTACACTGACTGCATCAGTAACAAATATAGATTCTTAGATTGTACCTTTCCTGCTGGCTGCAAACAAATTTATTCTATGCGCATACATACAATCCTAAAACAGGACACCTATTTTTACTTGTTGAATTCAGTTTTCATGGTTTATTCTTTTCTTGCTATCAGACCATTAAACAGCACAGGGTCTGCAGCTAAAAGAGAGACTAAAACTGTTTTACCTGCATCTACATATTAATTTAATGGAATAACATCATCATCCATCAGATTACCCTGTGTCCTAATGAAAGAGCTGTGTGTGTACTGATAAGTCTGTTGACTTGCATAGTCGGCATTTTTGCCAGCTTTATTTTTGACTTCAAAAAGGCTAAACTTTGTTAATATAGTAGGTGTTTTTCAGTCTTGTTGTGTTTTAAGCGTACACACTCTGTTCATTTGTCTGCAGCAACTGCATTACTTTCAGTCTTTATTATGTATTTTACCTCTGAGTATTTTTCAAGTATAATAGTCTTATCTCCTTTTGCAAAATCAGCTCTGCATCCAGAAGACTTATCCATGTTTCTGATTGGTCATATGCTGCGAACACTATGTCTTTCATTTGCTTGTAGCTTGATTGATAAACCCTGGGTGGACTTATCAAGTTGATAACCACCTTTGTATGAATGTTTAGCCAGATTGCCCGTGTTAGTGTAAAGGAAGCCAGATAAAAGAAAAAAAGAAGATATATCGGGCATGTTGAATTTGCTTCATTGTGTATGGCCCTGGTTTGCGGCAACGTTTAGGCAAGTGGTATGTGTTAATGTGACATCAGCGTTAAAGTCAGTTTCCAAGGTTTCCCAGCAACAGAAGTACACTGTAACATGATTCTCCCTGCTTTTCTCTTCCCCTGTCAGTAGTTTTAATGTTGTGGCTTATCAGTGTATCCTCTACGTGTGCAAAGATATTTCATTTGATTAGGAAACTTGTCAGTGTCAGCCTGATCTGATAATGTCATCAAAGAAATACAGCTGAATTGTGAAGAGACATTAAGTAATTTCGTTAGACTATTTTAGCATTACAATGGCAAGTAGTTTTTTTTCACAAAAGTTGTCAGTGAAGCCTTGAATAGGCCCTCAGCTGATTATTAAGAGGTCATGAGTGCATTAATGCTACACCCTAGGAGTATTTTCTTCTCACAAAAAGGCTGTTTGGGAAGCCAAAATTAAATTAAATCTCTTTGTAATTTTTTTGGAAGGAAAGCTTAAATGCAGCAAAATGTGACAAAGAAGATCAATGTGTGAGATGAGACTGCATTGTAATAAATTCTGTTATCGGTCACAAGTGGTAATAACTGCTGAGTTCCACAGTGTGGTGCTCAGTGACCACAGAGTGAAAAGGTGCCTTTTTAGACAGTTAACTCCTTATCCCATGATCTTCATGTATTCCACATACGAGGAGATAAGACTGACGCTGTCTTGAACCATCATTTCAAACCGAATTAACACTCGATGAATTTCCCCTTTTTCTTATGACAAGCGTTCATCTTGGCCGAAGCTCAAATTCCATTTGACAGGACGGCTCCCACAACTCAAAGTAATGAAGGCAGCCCATCTTCCCCTGTTAGATGAGGTGCATAAATACAGCCACAGCTGATTAATAATTCTGTCACACAGGTAGACTGCGGAGAAAACAGTGACATACTTTACAGCTCAAGTCCCAAAACTCATCAGCTACAGGTCCCACTTAAATATGTTTGCATACTGTACCCTGACAACGAGGTTTAAGTCCTTGGTAGTGATTTTACATTCATCTTGTTTTTAAAATGCTGCTTTTAGTAATTCTTATCCATCCATCTTGCATTACACATATATTCTTACCTCCTTTAAGCACATTATTTTGTATTTTTAGATTTAAAAACTGTTTCTGCTTCCATGAAGTCGTTAGTTTTGTAACTTAACCACTTCTTACATTTCCACCAAGGCTACAGGCTAATAAGGATGTGTAAACAAGCTACAAGGAGTGGTCAAGGTCAGGATTGCTCTTCAAATCAACTTCTATCTATTGAAAACAGCCCCACCCCCCCTTGCACGTATTAAGCATTTGTCAATTTTTCCTTGGAGACACAGCACAAGCATCTCCGTGTTATGCTTCCTCCCCCTCAACAGATGGAATAGACGTTTGGTCATCCTGTCAGCTCAGAACAGTGTGCAACTATTAATGAGTATGTCTTTGGTTCCAGCAACTGCACTCTTATCCAAAATGAGTTTCACCAAGCGAGCAGGCCGTTCGGTGTCTTAATCCAATCTACAGTGATTATGCAAAATATTCAGGACACTTTTAACAAAGAGGTCAATTCAGGTAGAAGTCATTATCCCTTACTGCTTTCCTTAATTAAATCCACACCAGTCACAAAGGAGGAGACACTGATAAAGGAAAAGAAGCTGAGTTTGAGAAAAGCTTAAAGCTTAAAGATAAGTAAGATTGTGCAAAAAAGGCAAAAAAAAAATACCAAACGGAAGTACCACATGTTTTGGTTAATCACTGTGTATTCAATTAGACAAATGTTTGTGAGTGAATGAGAATCAGAATACTTCATTAATCCCAGGGGGGAAATTGCATTTTGTTACAGATGCTCAGTTATATATGAATAAAAATAAATCTGAAAGGCAGAAAAATGAAGATGAAAATATACAAACATGTATGTATAAAGTGCAATATGTAACATAAAGAACTCCAAAGTTAAATGCTATATACAATATGTACAAGATATGGTGATGGAAAGAACTGTTTAAGGTGTCACAGGGAGGAGTTGTAGAGTCCAATGGCCACAGGGAGGAATGATTTTCTGTGGCATTCTGTGGTGCATCTTGGCAGAATAAGTCTGCTGCTGAACGTGCTCCAGTGCCTGTCTAGCACGTCATGGAGAGGGTGTGAAGGATTGTCCTATATTGTCCTTAACTTGGACATCCTCCTTTCTGAGACCTCCATGAGAGGGTCAAGCTCCACACCCACGATGTTACTGGTCTTGTGGATCAGTTTGTTGAGTCTGTTGGTGTCTGCTACTCTCAGTCTACTGCCCCAACTCATGACAGCATAGATGGCAACACTGGCTACCACAGACCCGTAAAACATCCTGAGCTTCGTCTGGCAGATATCAAAGGACCTAAGTCATCTCAAAAAATAGAGGACTCTGGCACTTCTTGTAGATGCCTTCTGTGAGTTTAATGAATCTAGTGGTTGCAGGCCAACAGCAGGAAGGTTGGAGGTGTGAGCAGCAGCTGCAGAGCCAGATCTGATAAAGAAGGGATTTAGATCATTGGCCCAGTCCACACTGCCTTGAACTCCTCTGCCACTGTTTGGTCTCAAACCAGTGATGGTCTTCATGCCACTTTAGACCTCTCTCATATTGTTCTGCTGGAGTTTCCACTCCAGCTTCCTCCTGCAGTTACCATTGTTGACTCTAAATGATGATTTTAGTTCCTTTTGAACTGTTCTCACCTCCTCCCTAGCTCCAGATTGGAAGGCCCTCTTCTTCCTGTTGAGTAGTGCGTTGATGTCCTTTGTCCACCACCTTTTCTCTTACCACTCGCAGTGTCATCTCTGCCAACACGAATAAGACAAAACCCATTGATGTTCACATTGTCTTTAGGTACAGCCTGGTGCAACCACATCTCTGAGAAATGGTGCTCCCTCTGACTTCAGGTCAGCGCTGTCAGCACCTCCATCTTGTTTCCCAGCAGCAGTACACTCCCCATGACTGGAGATGGCAGACACGATTTAAAACTTATTTTCTCCAAAGCCCTCCGCTGTCTCACCTTGCTTCTTCTTCTTTCTATCTCTGCATCCAAATTGTGTTTTTTTCCAGATATGTCTGTTGGTCCGGCCGTGATGCCAGTCAAATTCAAGGCCATCAGCTGATCCTGGAAGTAAACAATTCGTGACATTGCAGAGGTGATCTGCTGTGGTCCACTGTCCCGAAAAAACAAACAGTAATCCAAAGATGGTAAAAACTTTCTCAACCGACATTGCTAAGAAGGCAACATAAATAGTTAAAAGAGAAAAACTAAGGAAATACAGAAAACAAGAAAAGAAAAAAACCAAAAACTAGCAGCAACAGGCTGCATGCAGGTTGGCACATGTTAACTACATGTTTTATTGGGAACAAATACAAGCCCCCTGTTCTAGCTGCTCGCACTCTTCTTAAAATAGCACAAGATTCAGGTCTGAGGGGCCAAGTGGCCAATTTTGTCATGCACCACTGCTCTAAACAATGCTCCAAGTACCTTGAGATCATTATGGCCAGACTGTAAACTGTGGCTGGATGGTGTCAGAGGTTAGTCCTGGCTGCAGCCAATGCAAAGCATTGAGTGCAGTAAACTTGATGTAGTTAACCGCCATCATGTTTGGTGTGACCTTTACTGGACAGTGAAGCCCAAGGCTGGGTCCTATCCTCTATCTGTGAATAAGAATTCCACACTAACAACTGGATGCCATGAGTCACAAGTCCTCAGCTTTGCAGTGTAATTACGATGAAGGAATAAGGAAGGGTGGATGCAAACTACCGTGAGAGAATGAGGAGACGGAGGGGGAATAAATGCTAAGTTAAATAAGGAAATGTGAAAGGAGAAAAAACACATGAGAGAGCAAGATATTGCTTGGGGCGAGGTTCTGGGCTGTTTTTTAATGTTATTTTGTTTATACTGTCCATCTTCATTGAGAGGGCGAAGTCCCCAATGAGTCTGTCAGTGATTTTTAATTCATGCACTAAGCAGGGGGAGTCGAAGGGGTCATGCTCACAAAGTCCTGTGAGCATGGGTCCACAGAAACCCTCCAGGGTCGCAGTAATTATCACTGCATGTGTAATCACAAGTCATGAACCATTACTCACGCAATACGTCACCTTTTTGTTGCCTGGCTTGCTCTTTTGTCGTTCAGCCTGAGGTGCACACTGACAATTACGGCATAAATTAAGAGACAGACATGACTGACTGGATCAATTATTATGAAGTGTTAAAGGGCAGATTTTCCATTCCTGGGGTCTGTGTCACATCTGTTATGAGAGGCTGTCTGTTCAACTGATGCTCTGTGTAAAGGTTGCACTGCAGTGGTCTCTGTCAGCAGACCTGCTGCAAAGAAACACCTTTGTTAGTGAAGTATTATCTCTCAGCTTGCACAAGAAAAGCATCTGTAAGAACACTAATCCTACACAAAAAGCTCTTGTGACACATTGTGTTGAAACTCTTAAAGATATCAGAGTGAAGTCAAGACTCTTCAGTTAATGTGTTTATTCAAAATATGGTATCTAATCCAAGCTAACTGCAGAATATTACTTTTTATCACATGAAAATCAAGCTCTTAATTTCAGCCTATGAACAATTGATTCCTGCTAATTATGTCTGCATCATCATGCCCTAAATGTGAATCCAAATGCTTAACAGCACACAAGCATTTTTTGAAAATGCATGGGAAACAATTATCCAACTCTGCTCTTCTTCTTCTTCGGTCCAAAGCTATCCCCCTCTTGCTTTCTTCCCTCTCTTCTTCTTTGCTGATGGATGTAATATTAATGAATGCATCCAGGATGCTTGTTAGGCTTGACGTTAATCCTGTTTCTCACTGTCCATATTCCTCATCTGAAAATGGACTCTCATAAGCAAAAAACAAACAAACAAAAAACCAAAAAACAAAACAATAATTTCAAAAAGGACAGAAGCCTTAAGAGATCCCCAGTCAGCTAAAGAAAGAACTGCAGAATCAGAAACTAAGGTGGCTGGCTGGTCAGCTGGAAGATATAAAGACAGAAATGTACAGTGACGTGTCTTCTACTGACTCATGTCAACATCAACGTTATACATCAGAGCCTCTCATGACCAGTGGTCACTGGAGTGTTTCAGCAGAAAAAATGCACGAATGCTTGTGTTTTGCTGACACTTATTTTCTTATTGTTGGTTGTCTTGTTTAAAGTCTTAATAAGAAGAAAAGTATTAAAGTGGTCACCAATTCACTTTACCACAAACTGGATTTATCATAATACATTTGATTATGTTATGTGCATAAAATCATTCACATGCAAATGATTCATATGTTCTTTTCAGTGCTTTTTTTTAACAATCCCAATTCCAAAAAGGTTGGGATTCCTTGTAAAATATGAATAAAAACACAATGCAATGATTTGCAAGTCTCACAAACCAATATTTTATTCACAGAAGAACATAGAAAACATAACAAATGTTGAAATTGAGACATTTTACCATTCATTTTACAAGCTCATTTTGAATTTGATGGCAGAAACATGTCTCAAAAAAGTTGGGACAACAGAAACAAAAGGCTGGAAAAGTAAGTGGTGCTACAAAAGAAACAGCTTCAGGAACATGTTGCAACTAATAAGGTTAATTGGCAAGAGGCCAGTAATGTGAGCGGGTATAAAACGAGCACCTTAGAGTGGCAGAGTCTCTCAGAAGTAAAGATGGGCAGAGGTTCAACAATCTGCCAGAAACTATGCCTACAAGTTGTAGAGCAATTTTAGAATTATGTTCCTCAATGTAAAAATGGAAAGACATTGAATTTTCCATCATCTCCAGTATATGATATCATCAAAAGAAAAAGAGAATTTGGAGATATCTTGTGTGCAAGGGACACAGCCGAAAACCAATACTGGATGCTTGTGATGTTTGAGCCTTCAGGCAGTACTGCATTGCAAACAGGCATGATTCTGCCATGGAAATCACTGCATGGACTCAGGAACACTTCCAGAAATGGGGTCTGTGAACACAGTTTGCTGTGTCATCCACAAATACAGGTTAAATCGCTATCATACAAAGATGCCATATGTGAACATGATCCAGAAATGCCATCTTCTCTGGGCCAAAGCTCATTTAAAATGAACTGAGACAAAGTGGAAAATTGTTCTGTGGTCAGACATATAAAAATTTGAAATTTTTTTTGGAAATCATAGATGCTGCATCTTCTGGACTAAAGAGGAGAGAGACCATCCACCTTGTTATCAGCAGTCAGTTGCAAAGCCTGCATCACTGATGGTATAAAGGTGCTTTAGTGCCTATGGCACTGGCAACTTGCACATCTGGAAAGGCACCATAAATGCTGAAGGGTATATATAGGTTTTAAAGCAGCATATGATCCCCTCCAAATGATGCCGTTTTCAGGAAAGGCTTGCATATTTCAGACAGACAATGCTAAACCACATACTACAGCTATTACTATAAGGTGTCTTTGTAGTAGAAGAGTCTGGGTGCTAGACTGGCCTGGCTGCAGTCTAGACCTTTCACCAACTGAAAACATAATGAAATTCATAACATGACAACGAAGACCTGGGACTGTTAAGCAGCTAGTATATATCAGATGAGAATGGGACAGCATTTCTCTCCCAAGGGTCCAGCAGTCAGTCTTCTCAGTCCCCCAAAGTTTTCTGACTGTTGTTGTTTTTGTGCTACACAGCTGTTAGATTTCCCTTCAAAAAAAAGGAAAAGATTTTCCTTTACTGAAACAAGAGGCCCAGACTAATCCCAGAAAAACGACATAGCATTTTCTCTCCTCTACCAAACTTTACAATTGGTACAGTACAGTCAGACAGGTAACATTTTCCTGACATTTGCCAAATCCAGATTCATCCATCAAACTGCCGGATAGAGAACTGTGATTTGTCACTACAGAGAACATGTTTCCACTGCTCCAGAGTCCAATAGCAGCATGTTTTACACCATTCCATCCAGCGCCTGGCATTGATCTTAGTGACGTAAGGCTTGCATGCAGCTGCTCAGCCATAGAAACTCATGAAGCTGAATTTTGCGGCGCACAGTTTTATTGCAGATGTTTTTTTTTTTTTTGGGCCAAGATGGCGGCACGACGGTAGCGCGCGGCCACTCCAGAACCAAGGTGGTGCTTGTTCCCCTGTGATTGTCCATGTTCTGACCCGGCATTCGGGTGTTCGGGTGTTGTGGACGCCGGGACGGTCGTGTTCGTGTTCATAAGTCGGAGGTTCGAGGACAACCAGACGCCGTTGTAGCTCTGTCCACGGACGAGCCTAACTGGCGATCCGGCGGTGTTGTTTTGCATGATCGCTAACTGACGGTCCAGCGGTGTTGTTTTTTTTTTTTTTGTTTTTTGTTTTTATGAACTGCCGGGCAGCGTCTGGGAGCCAAAGTTTTTGGTTTCCGCGGGGAGTATCGTCGCGGGACTGATGCTGCGGATTAACGGTTTCTGCGAACTCCGATCTTGGCTTGCTGTGTGGACCGGGACTTCAGTCCTAGGCGTCACCTGATGCCGGTGGCCGGGGATGAGGACATCGCGGGTGGGGTGTTGTGTTGGGCCGGAGGTGGGCCCTGGCCGGCTGGCACTACCCTTGTATGGGGCACCAGGTCCTGGGGGAACGCTATATCATTTCACTGTGTATTTATATGTAGTTGAAATGACAATAAAGTAATCTAATCTAATCTAATCTAATGCCAGAGGAGGTTTGAAACTCTGCAGTTATTGAGTCAGCAGAACACTGTTGAACTGTACACACTATGACTTGTGCACCACTCTGTAACTTTAGCTGGTCTGCCACTTTGTGGCTGAGTTGCTGTGGGTCCAAAACACTTTCATTTTACAATAATACCACTTAGAGTTGATCATGGAATATCTAGGAGGGAAGAAATTTCATGAACTGACTTGTTCCAGTGGTGACGTCCTATTACACCCTATTACCTATTACAGTACCACACTCAAATTCAGTAAGCTCTTCAGAGAAAAGCATTTTCTACACTGGCACTGAATTGGAAAAAAAGGAAGTGAACAGGGAGGTGAAGCGGGCAATTAAAAAGGCCAAGATGGAGTACAAGAACAAGATTGAAGAGAAATTCACTCAAGGGACCCTTCACTCCGCTTGGCAAGGTACCAAAAATATGGCTGCTGTAAACACCACTCTCACCACCCACAGGACCATCCAAGTAGAAGGCAGCAGCCCTGCGTCC